>JACXGM010024457.1:0-15721 GCA_016801145.1 Umbra pygmaea
CCCCAGAGTTATAGGCAGAGGACCGTGCTACAAGCTTGGCACGGACATTACCGTTAACCCAGGGCTTTTGGTTGGGGAAGGTCTTGACATTGACCCGTGGAACGACATCATCTATGCACTTGGTGATGAATGCTGAGACAGAGTCAGTGTATTCATTAATGTTGTCACCCGCTGCAACACGGAACATTTCCCAGTCTGTGGTTTCAAAGCAGTCTTGGAGAGTAGTAATGGATTGGTCACTCCATTTTTGAACTGACTGAAAAAACGTTTTTTCCTGTTTAAGACGTTGTCTGTAGATAGGGAGGAGAAGAATGGAGATGTGATCTGCCTTTCCAAAGGCAGGGCGGGGGATGGGTTTGAAGCTGTTACGGATCGTTGAATAACAGTGGTCTAGGGTCTGATCGCCCGAGTGTGAAAAGAAATATGCTGATGAAATTTGGACAGTATTTTTTTCATGTTTGTCCTGTTAAAGTCTCCAACAACAATAACAACAGACTCAGGATGAGCGTCCTCTAGGCCACTTATTATTTCATATAGTCCCTCAAGCGCGCGCACCTTATCTGCCTGCGGATGTATGTAGACTGCTGTGATTATAGCGGAAGTAAACTCCCGGGGAAGATAGAAGGGACGTATGTTTACAGTTAGTAGCTCCAGGTCCGGTGAGCAGTGTGTTGAAATAACTGTGGCATCCGAACCCCAACGAGAGTTAATCATAATGCAAGCCCCTCCGCCTCTTTGTTTACCTGATTCCGAGGGTCTGTCCAGCCGGAAGATGGAGAAACCAGCTGGCGAAATAGCCGTGTCTGGGATGGTGGAATCCAGCCACGTCTCTGTAAAAGCTAGCACGCAGCAGTTGGCAATGTCCCGCTGGAAGATAATCTGAGCATGAAGTTCGTCCATTTTATTGTCAAGTGATTGAACATTTGCAAGTAAAATGCTCGGTAATGGTGGATTGCAGTATCTCGTCCGGGATCTGCATAGAATACCCGCTCGTTTTCCGCTCTTCTTTCTCCTTCGTCGCCTGCGTATGAGTAAACAAGTCGACGGCGGGATATTCCAGTTGCAGCAATCGCTCCGGTATGTGGAAAAAAAGTCTGTATCCAGTGAATTACGTATATCCAAAAGTGCTAGTCGATCATACTGTATGAGCGACAGTGCAGAACGTGCAGAAATAAAAACTAAAAAAACAGTAATAAGCCAAAACCTACATAGAGTGAGCAGAACCATTGTCCATGCGACCATCCTCTACGGCGCACAGTACACTAATTAATTAATCATGCTTCACTATATGAAGCAGTGGAAAAGTGTTCTCTAGATTAATTAATCATGCTTCACTATCTGAAGCAGTGAAAAAGTGTTCTCTAATTAATCATGCTTCACTATCTGGCAGTCTGATGGACAAATGCCAAGAGAACACTACCTACCAGAAAGCCTATGTCATGTATGGGGGACATTGAAGTTGGATGCTAAATGTCATTTGTGAAATGTGGGGTAATGTATGTATCATGCTGGGGGGGGCGGGATTATAACAGCCGCTTCCTGGAACATGATGAACATTATAAGTGAGCGGAAAGGGATGGACTGATGGCTGGACTGTGATTGGCCAAAGAACCCTTTATAGGAACCATAGGGAATCCACAAGGGGAAGAACAAAATGTCATTTTCGCACAACGACGGCGGCCGGCAAGATGGGAGAGAGGACCCGATGAAAGAGACGGGAGACCAGGAAGTGTCTGAACTACTACGGGCATGTTAATATGCCCCTAAAGGGAAGTAAATTATTCCAAGGAGTCTGAGTGAATGGAAAGTGTGTAAATCTAGAACCTGTTGCTGAGTGGATGTCTCTTGATCCCACAGATTAGACCGCCGTGATCAGTCGCCGTCGAATGGGGTAGCCGGCTTCTGACAGCGGGTATTCCGGCTCGCACAACGAGGACTACAGCTACACCTGACACTCATCCCCAGGTGGTCGTGGCCAGACTGCCGGGGAGACGGTTGGTGAGGGGAGAGCAAGGAGTACTTGCTACGGATGGACTTTTCGGTTGGCAGGCGGGCGCCGACCGACGGATTTTATTCTTAGCTTAGGGTTACTGGGACATTGATAGGTAGGGGACGCACGGCAAATATTGGACGATCCCTCCCCTAATGAGGTAACTCTAACTCCATTATAGAAGTGTTGGTGCATTGGATACTGGGCGTGTACTGAGTTGCTGTGCTATTGATTATGCCTTGCTGTGTTATTTATTATGCCATCGGATTGTAAAGGAATTGCTGTGCTATTTATTATGCCCCTGAGTTGCTATGCCATTTATGGTGCCATCAAATTGTAAAGGAATTGCCGTACTGTTATTCTGCCATTGAACTGCTGTACTATTTATTAAGCCATGGAATTTCTGTGCTATTTATTCTGCTATTGAATTGCTGTGTTTATTATGCCATTGAATTGTTGTACTAATGAATAGGCCTTAGAACGGCTGTTTGAGTGGGAGTGTAGTGAATTGCAGTGTCATATGTTGAATTCTTGAAGTGTTAAACCGTTGACTGTGCTATGAATGACAGGGTTATATTCCTGAGCTTTTGAAGTGTCATGGTATCAAGGGGCTATGAATTTCGGTGTGTTTGTGTTGTGTACCAGATTGGTTAAGGTAGCTGGCTACTCTTTTTGATTGCCTATAATTAGGGGAGGGGGGAATGACCAAGATACCAGTTTCCTGCCTGAAGTAAATGTCCCACTTATACTAATAATATAATAATAAATCAATAAAATGTGTAAACCAAAACCTTCCAGTCTGGTGATTGCGCTCCCCAGGGATCTGAATCTAGAGTGTTAAAGGCCGTGCTTGGCACGACACAATTTGGCGTTGTCGGCAGGATCTCTGTTAGAGCGCAACACCATGACTGAAAGACAGGAAGCAGTTAATCTGGGAGTTAACAATATGATGGTGCCATGGTTTTTGGGGGGTGCCTGGGTACCTAAGTATGGCGATAGGGAAAATTCGCAACCATTGGCAGAATGGCAAAATCAAATTGAAATTTATTTACGAGCACAGACATTGTCAGCTGACCAACAAGTGGATTTTGTACTAAGTGCACTTCAAGGTGAGGCCAAGAGGGAAGTGTTACTGTTGCCTGCCACAGATAGGGATACCGCTTTGAAAATATTTTTGGTCCTAGACAACGTGTTTGGGGAGAATATATAGTGTAGCTTAGAGCCCAGTTCTATAAGTGTCAAAAACATCCAGGGGAAGGGGTGGGTCCTTTTATCCTGCGTCTTCGTGAGTCTCATTCCAGGTGGCGGAATAAGGAGCCAGTAGTGGGAACGGAGGATGAAATGCTGAGAAGCCAGTTGGTGTTGGGCCTACAGCCTGGACCTGGGCAAGTGGAGCTCCAGAGACTGGTGCGCAGGGAGCCAGGGCTCTCATTCCAGGAGAGCTGTAAGGAGGCCAAGGCTATGGAGAAGGAAGCAGAGCAGAGGCCCTCACGAGGAGAAGTTGATACTCGACGGACGTACAGTAGTCCCCAGGTACCTGCCCCTGTGGCCCCCACAGATCACCTAGACAACTGAAGCAGCATGAAAGAGGCCCTGCGAGCCGAACTCGCCGAGGAAATACGTAGCCAGATGACAGAGGTAAAAAAGGCATTACTAACAGAACTTCGTATACAGCAAGGGCCTCTTCAGACCCGCAGAGAACCTGAGCCACAGGCAGCGGAGAGACCTGGCAGACAAGGGCCAAGGCCGAGCCAGCGAGATAGAACCCCTCGTTGGGATGACCAAGGACGCCCTATATGTCTACAGTGTGGACAAGCGGGGCACATGTAGCGGAACTGCACTCGTCGTGAGCCTATTAACCCTGAGTTCAGAGTGTCATCGGCGGCTGCTGGACGGGCGGCGGGAGAGTCTGTGGAGGCCTCGGCCAGGTTGGCGCTGGTAGGGGAATGTCCGGAAGTCGAGGTCCTTGTGCAGGGTAAGTTAATCCCCTGCATCCTTGACACTGGCTCCCAGGTGACTCTTTTTAGCCAGAGCTTGTTCCAGCGTTACCTACAGGGTGAAGCAATGAAAGAGGCTGGAGACGTCTCCTGGCTAACCCTCAAGGCGGCCAACGGACTGGCCCTTCCGTATGTTGGGTATGTGCTTTTGGACTTTGAGGTGAGAGGGGTGATGGTGCCAGAGAAGGGGGTTGTTATTGTAGAGGACCGCTATTTATCACCTGACTATGGGGTACTGGGTATGAATGTGGTACAGCATTGTTGGGAGGGTCTACAGAGGCAAGGAGGGCACCAATTAACGCTGTTTAAATCCACCCTCCCCACAGCGGCAACGGTGGTGTGGGACCGGGCCTTTGCAGCATGTCGACGTGTGAGAGCCGAAGAGAGTCAAGACATTGACTTGGGGGTTGCTCGTCTTCGGTCCAAGGACCCCATCCAACTGGCTCCAGAAGCGGAAACCGCAGTGTGGGCTGATGTCCCCCAGGTCTTAAAGTATGGTGCTGAGAACGTCTTGTTGGAGGACTGCTACAGAGGTGGCCAGGAGTGGTGTGTAGGGAGAGCCGTGGCCCAGGTGAGGAATGGACAGGTTCTCCTTCGGGTGTGTAACCCCCACCCATACCCAATTGAGTTACCACCAGGGCGTCCCCTGGCCCTCATCTCAAGGCTGGGACTGGATGATGTCCAAGCCCCCAATCAGCTGGTGCTGCGGAGGAGAGGCGAGCAGGTGGTGGAAGTCGATGTGCGACCAGTACGTAGTGCTCTTCCTAAACACCTCTCTGATCTCTCCCAACATGCAGACGGACTCACCCCAGGACAGCAACGTCAACTTCAGGCCCTCCTGGAGGAGTGGCAAGGGGTGTTTGCACAGGATGAGGAGGATTATGGCTGCACCGATGCAGTGTACCACACCATACCCACAAAAGATGCCGCCCCCACGCGTGAGCGGTATCGGCCAGTGCCACCCAGCCTATACGCAGAGTTAAGAGTGCTGCTCCGGGGAATGTTGGATGGGGGAGTCATCAAGGAAAGTTCCAGCCCATGGGCTGCGCCAGTGGTCTTGGTGAAGAAGAAAGATGGTTCGTGGAGGTTCTGCGTGGATTACCGAAAACTCAACGCAGTAACTCACAAGGATGCATACCCGCTGCCACGGATTGAGGAGTCCCTGACGAGCCTGAAGAGAGCAGAGTGGTACTCCACTTTGGACCTAACAAGTGGCTACTGGCAGGTGGAAGTCCATCCAGCAGACAAAGAGAAGACTGCTTTTACTACACTGGTGGGCCTCTACCAATTTGAGAGGATGCCATTCGGGCTGTGTAACGCGCCCGCTACATTCCAGCGGCTTATGCAGCGCTGTCTTGGTGGTCAGGTACATGATTTCTTATTAATTTACCTGGATGATGTGATTGTCTACTCAAACGATTTCACTGCCCATTTAGGACACCTTGGACAAGTGTTTAGGCGGCTGACTAAGCATGGACTAAAGTTACAGCCACTGAAGTGTCACCTGTTCCAGCGCTCTGTTCAGTACCTGGGGCATGTGGTAAGCCAAGGTGGTGTACTACCGTCCGTGAAGTCCGCACTTTTCTGGGGTTCGTAGGCTATTACCGGAGGTTTATCCCGGCGTTTGCCAAGAAGGCTGGCCCGCTCCACAGTCTGCTGAGGGGGGTTACGGGGGCAAAACAGCAGAGGGTGGATTGGACCCCAGAGTGCAAGAGTGCTTTTCAACTCCTGAAACAGACGCTTCTGGAAGCCCCTATACTGGCCTACGCTGACTTCATGCTGCCTTTCCGTCTGTATACAGATGCCAGTCTGCAAGGGCTGGGAGCGGTGTTGTCTGAGGTCCAAGACGGACGAGAACGGGTAATTGCCTATGCCAGTCGGAGCCTGCATGATGCGGAGAGGAATGACCAGAATTACAGCGCGTTTAAGCTGGAGCTGTTAGGACTAAAGTGGGCGGTAACAGAGAAATTTAAGGATTATCTGTGGGGGGTTACCTTTCGAGTATTCACAGATCATCGGCCATTGCTCCACATTCGGACTGCCAAGTTGGGGGCAGTGGAACAAAGGTGGGTGGCGCAGCTCACTAATTTTGACTTTTCTTTGTGCCATAAGCCAGGTTTGGAGCATCAGAATGCGGATGCGCTGTCCAGACTCCCGGGCCTCACGGCAGCGAGGCGCATAGAGGTACGGGAGCCGGCGCTAGGGGATCCGGCACCACAGACATGGATTGAACAGCAGGGGGCGGACCCCGAACTGGCCCAAGTACTGCAATGGCTGCAGTCCAGCGTGCGACCCACCGCCGTAGAGTACCAGGCATTACAAACACCAGGTAGGAATTTGTTGGGGGAATGGGAGCAGCTAGAGGTGAGGGAAGGGGTGTTAATGTGGCGAGACCCCTCTAGGAGCGAAGAAGAGGCGGCCATTGTAGTTCCCACAGAAGGGACCAGGTTGGTCTGGACCAGGTACCATGAGTCCTTTGCCCATGCCAAAGGCCAGCGGTTGCTGAGAGCCCTACGCGAACGCTTCTTCTGGATAGGGATAAGTCGGGATAACCGGGAGTGGGGAAAAGAGTGCCCGTTGTGCATGGTCAGCAGTGGTCGTCCGGAGGTACAGGTACCATTAGGCTCAATTGAGTGTAGTTACCCATGGGAAGTGCTGTCCCTGGATTACTTGTCCTTAGGCCGTCCCGGGGATAGGTACCAGTACATTTTAGTAATGGTTGACTTGTTCTCTAGGTTCACCTTCGCTGTACCGACCAGAGATCAGACAGCAATTACAACGGCACGGACCCTATGGACCCATGTGTTCAGCCCTTTGGATGCCCAGAGCGGATCTTGACGGACCAGGGGCCAGCCTTTGAGGCGGGACTAACGCAGCAATTATGTGCATTGTATGGCTGCCGGAAGGTACGGACGACGCCCTACAGGCCGCAAGGCAATGGAGCCTGTGAGCGGATGAACCAAACCATACTCAAGCTATTGAATACCCTTGGGCTGACGGAACAAGACCGATGGAGTGAGCATCTGCCAGAGTTAGTTCATGCCTATAATAACACGCCACACAGCAGCACTGGACTAGCACCATTTTACCTGCTTTTTGGGCAACACGCCCGACTCCCGGTAGACCAGGAGTGGGGGGTATGTCGGCCCCAAGATAGTGGGACCCCACTGGAGTGGATAATACGACATCGGAACCGGCTACGAAGTGCTTACAGGTTGGCCGGGGAGGGTATCCGGCAAAGGCAGCAGCAGGACCAGAAGCGACGCAACCGTGGGAAAACCGGGACCTCACTATTACCAGTGGAGAGGGTCCTGATCCGGAATTTCCGTCGTCGAGAATGGGGTAAGCTAGGACCCCATTGGGGACCTGAACCTTTTGTTGTTCTCAGGCAGCCGTCGCCTGGCCAGCCTACCTACGTAGTTCGACCGGAAGGAAGAGATAGGCCCACCCGCACCATTCATCGCAACCACCTCCATGTACAACCAGGACTCTGGCAAGCAGAGGGAGAGGCTCACGAGGATGCAGGTAAGGGGGTGGATGTTCAGGGGAATAGGGTAGGGCTTGACAGGGTTGGCTGGTGGCCTTTGAGGTTCTCGTTTAAACAGGTTGCCCCAGATGCAGCTAGGGAGGTGGTGGAGGCCGCAGCAGAAGGTCAGAGAGAGGGTAATCCTGAGCAGGTAGAGAGTGGCCAGGGAGGCTATGCTGGGGAACCACGTCGGTCCCAGCGGTCCAACTTAGGAACTCTGCCTACCCGGTACTGTATATAGTGGTCGGGACAACCAATGATAAAGCAGGGGGGTGTGTCATGTATGGCGGACATTGAAGTTGGATGCTAAATGTCATTTGTGAAATGTGGGGTAATGTATGTATCATGCTGGGGGGGGCGGGATTATAACAGCCGCTTCCTGGAAAATGATGAACATTATAAGTGAGCGGAAAGGGATGGACTGAGGGCTGGACTGTGATTGGCCAAAGAACCCTTTATAGGAACCATAGGGAATCCACAAGGGGAAGAGAACAATGTAATTTTCGCACAACGACGGCGGCCGGCAAGATGGGAGAGAGGACCCGATGAAAGAGACGGGAGACCAGGAAGTGTCTGAACTACTACGGGCATGTTAATATGCCCCTAAAGGGAAGTAAATTATTCCAAGGAGTCTGAGTGAATGGAAAGTGTGTAAATCTAGAACCTGTTGCTGAGTGGATGTCTCTTGATTCCACAGATTAGACCGCCGTGATCAGTCGCCGTCGAATGGGGTAGCCGGCTTCTGACAGCGGGTATTCCGGCTCGCACAACGAGGACTACAGCTACACCTGACACTCATCCCCAGGTGGTCGTGGCCAGACTGCCGGGGAGACGGTTGGTGACGGGAGAGCAGAGAGTACTTGCTACGGATGGACTTTTCGGTTGGCAGGCGGGCGCCGACCGACACATTTTATTCTTAGCTTAGGGTTACTGGGACATTGACAGGTAGGGGACGCACGGCAAATATTGGACGATCCCTCCCCTAATGAGGTAACTCTAACTCCATTATAGAAGTGTTGGTGCATTGGATACTGGGCGTGTACGGAGTTGGTGTGCTATTGATTATGCCTTGAGTGCTGTGTTATTTATTGTGCCATCGGATTGTAAAGGAATTGCTGTGCTATTTATTATGCCCCTGAGTTGCTATGCCATTTATGGTGCCATCAAATTGTAAAGGAATTGCCGTACTGTTATTCTGCCATTGAACTACTGTACTATTTATTAAGCCATGGAATTTCTGTGCTATCTATTCTGCTATTGAATTGCTGTGTTTATTATGCCATTGAATTATTGTACTAATGAATAGGCCTTAGAACGGCTGTTTGAGTGGGAGTGTAGTGAATTGCAGTGTCATATGTTGAATTCTTGAAGTGTTAAACCGTTGACTGTGCTATGAATGACAGGGTTATATTCCTGAGCTTTTGAAGTGTCATGGTATCAAGGGGCTATGAATTTCGGTGTGTTTGTGTGTTGTGTACCAGATTGGTTAAGGTAGCTGGCTACCCTTTTTGATTGCCTATAATTAGGGGAGGGGGGAATGACCAAGATACCAGTTTCCTGCCTGAAGTAAATGTCCCACTTATACTAATAATATAATAATAAATCAATAAAATGTGTAAACCAAAACCTTCCAGTCTGGTGTTTGCGCTCCCCAGGGATCTGAATCTAGAGTGTTAAAGGCCGTGCTTGGCACGACACCTACAGTAAAGTTTGGTGGAGGATGGATAATAGTCTGGGGCTGTTCAGGGTTCGTGCTAGGCCATAGAAAATCAAATCAATGTAGCAAAATGGTCATTATGTGTACCATTCAATTGCAAAGACCTAGCGGCCTACTTCCACATTAAAATCAAATTGCGTGTTGTCACCCTGACAACTAACAACAATCGCCATTTTGTTTTGTACTAATCAAATGACCAAACCAAGCAGTTCAATGGCCTTTCTATCCATTCTATTTCTACGGGCTAGGCCTAATGTTTCCAGTGAAAGGTCATGTTAATGCTATAGTATACAAGGACAATTTAGACAATTGGGTGCTTCCAACTTTGTGGCAGCATTTTGGACCTCACTTTGTGCACAGGGCCAAAGTCAAGTAGGCTATATAGCCGTCTGTGTTTCAGAAGGTGGTGCACATCATTGGGGGTCTTCACACCTGTTATTTGGTTAACTAAAGACCTATTCCATACCATGTACAAGTGATTGAAGTTTACACTGCTGCCAGTACAGTGTGATGTATTTATGAGTATTCGTGTTTAAAACAGAGCAATTCCTGTGACCCACTAAGTTAATGCGTTGTATGTAATCGTTCCTGAAGAGGTAACCTATTTAAACGATGTAATGTTCTCATATCGATTAGTCCACGTAATGGACTGAATGTTTTCGCCTTGTAAAGAGTTAGATTTGGGTTTTATTTGAGCTTCACCGTCGCCCCACCATTCAGTGAGTCGAAAGCAGCTTAGGCATTTATAATTTTTGTCGGTGTACTAAATAAAACAGAGCACACAATCTCCCTGCTTTGGTCTCCATTTCTCAACCACTAAAAACTACTTATGACAGTTAGGTTTTTCTTTTATTTATATTTTCTTTGTTATTTTAGGTGTTTGTACATCATTATTACAAGTTTTGTGTCGTATTATTGTAAAAAAGTAAGCACACTGCTTTAAAGAATAGGGTGCAGTTTGTGAATCAACAGTTTCAAGCAGACAGAGACCTTTAGAAATTACACGCAGGTATTACCTTGGTCTGTAAAATGGTAAGCAGGGATGAAAATCAATAATGAATATTAGCATGGGCCTTATATTCCAATGTAGTCACAAATAGGTTATTCAACAAGGGAAATGCAAAAACGAGTACATAGAGACATTAGGTAACTCCTATTGTTATTAACAAGTAAATGTCCACTAGAGCACAGAAAATAAAGTTCCCCTGCACTTTGACTTTGTATTATAGAGGCCAGTTGTACAGATATATAGATTAACCCTAGTCCTAGACTAAATTGGAATCTCCATTTAGCTTGACTTTTTAGTCCACGACTAGGATACATTTTTAACTGGGATACCATGAGAAGGTGTATTCTACAATTTGATAGTGTGTTATTAAATTAATATGGGACACTGACAAGTTACTGACAGTATATAATACAATATGTCATGCCTTATGTTCTGTACACTGTACAATGGGTGTTTTAGTGCATTACGTCTGATTCTACCTTACAGCTTCATACAAAAATTAATTACCCCCCCCCCCCATAGGAATTGTTATTGAAAGCCCTGACAGTAACTGGATTAATGGCTTTGTTGTTGGAATGATTTAGAATCGTGTGCCTTATGCATCATGTAATTCTGCATTCAGCATGCATGGTGTTACATATATATATGTGCTCCACGTTTCAGGTTTTCTAAAGGACAGACAGGAAGACAAAATGAAAAGCTGCCATTATAATACAAGCCTGTGCCAAATAGCTTCATTACTCATCCGGTGCTGCTTTTGTTTGCTGTAACTCAACGGCAACCCTTCAGGATTTAACATTCAGACCGTACTGTACATTCTCAGAATGCTGCCTGATTGTAATATGGTTAAGTGCTCAGTGAGAGTTTCTGTCTGATCACATGCTTTTAAACGCAGAAGACGAAATTACAGGGTCGATTTTTTTAAAACATGCTAAAGCCTGGGTCAAAGTGCAGAGGAAAGAAAATGAGTGAGTACCTTAAAGTTCTTATTACTAATTGTGAACAGCCAACCAAGTCGCAAATGGAAAAGTATTTACAATATTAAAATGTAAGTTTTAACATTGCAGTCACTCAAACTCTTCAGAGCAACATTTAGTTGTTATTTGTTAGTTCAATCCTGTCACAAACATAATCTAAGTAAACACTGTCTCGATTGTAGTACTCCTTAATTTAATTCTAACAAAACAAAATCTCATTATCAATGTGGAATGAAGAAGAATCTGAAACCTATTCAATTTGTCCAACATTCTTTGACACAGATTTACTTTGACACACAGATTTACTTTGACACAGATTTACTTTGACACAGATTTACTTTGACACACAGATTTACTTTGACACACAGATTTACTTTGACACACAGATTTACTTTGACACAGATTTACTTTGACACAGATTTACTTTGACACAGATTTACTTTGACACAGATTTACTTTGACACACAGATTTACTTTGACACACAGATTTACTTTGACACAGATTTACTTTGACACAGATTTACTTTGACATACAGATTTACTTTGACACACAGATTTACTTTGACACACAGATTTACTTTGACGTACAAATATTTGCATTTGATAAGCAGATACAAAGCGCTGTTAAATTTGAATAATATTTTAGATTCTTTCAGAACTGGTTGCATGAAAAGGTATCGAGCAGAGGGACAGGAGGAAGCACTAATCTCCTTGACAACCAGGTAAGCATGCACATCATAACAATGAGGCAGGCTACACACATCCAAGATTAGAGCCCCTCCAATAAAAATCCATTTATTCAAGCCACTCCATAACAAAGCAATGTATTGTGTTTGAAACATTTAGTGATGTACAAAGTTGAGTAGAGCTAATAAAGTTATATAACCATTTGAATTGTAGTTGACAGTTGAAAATTACAGAAATTGCTACAAAGTTATTAATAAGTTATTTGTAAAGATTATTACAATTTCAATCTGACACAGTTTTCACTGCCAGATGCCAATGCATCTTAACATCTTTACAAAATGTTCCAGAATTCACTTTTAAACAATATTTAGAAGGCAGACAGACACTGAATTCAATATCTTCATATTAAGGAACCAGATAATATTTTAGGTCAGATTATTTATGGTTAAATGCATTAGAGAATAATTCAAAAACAAGTATTCTAAAGTAGGACTACAGTATGCAACAATACAGTTATTGAGTCAAACATTAACATGGATTGACCATCTGTAGAAGCCCTACAAAAACTTACCTGTAACAATTCAAGTAGATACTGAAACTTAACCAGTGTCTTAACACTAAACCTAACTCTTATCTGAACCTTAAACATATTTTTCAATGCTGTATTCTTTCCCTAACCCAAACATTAATCTTAGGCAGCAGATTATCTTTTTCCCACCTGCCTTGTCGGCAGCTCTGCAACTCCTTTGACAGATGTGGGATGGTGAGGGGCGCTCACATAGTTAATCCAAAGACTATATATTATGCTCAGTGCTTGACTTGGGCCAGAACATCCCGGAACAGGCCGGAACAGCTTTCTCTTACTACTAATTTTAAGCAACTGTGTTCTGGTTCCTTTTTTAGGCAAGAAAAGTTGTCTAGTATGTGTACATTTGAACAGGGAGGGTTTGACGATAATCCTAATAATTTTTGCCAGGGATTGTATTTCTTTTAATGCCTGGAAAATCAATTTCTAAATCCATTCCACTTGCATTCTATTGAAAAAGACAATCTTTACAGAATTCCATTTCATGCTTTACCATTTACATTATAGTAGACTAGAATTTTACTTCAGCAAGAAAGAAGACAATGGTTTTGGATGGTAAATATCAGCTGGCTAACTAGATAGCTATACTTTAGCCAGTAATGAGAACTTTTATTTCGAAAAGATTAAACCAACAAATGGCAAAAAATGCAGGTAACGTGGTACAGTCGTCAGTCCACATTCTTTCTCTAGCCTTAAACCAAGCCACATCTCTTTTACGAATAGTATCTGATATGTCGTAATTGAACCATGGGTTTGACCTGTTTTTCACACTAACCTTGGTGTGTGAAGTGTGCTTGTCAGCAATGGAATTAAAAATATTAATAAATTGCTCTAATGGCAAACTCTGGTTTATGAATAGTAGAGATACAGTCAAGATCACTATGGTATATACAAAAAATAATTATACAAAAGCTTGTTCAATTAAGTTTCTATAATTTATTTTAGTAATAATGTGTGGTTTGGCCCTGTAAACTCTGACTTATCTAACACATGCTATAGGACAGTGGTCACTGACTCCTGGAGGAAATACTCCACTAGATTTATATTTGTCAGGTGTATTTGGAAGAATATAATCTATCAATGTGGATTTTGTAGGCAATTTGAGATTAGGCTTTGTGCGTTTATTGATTGAGTGAGATTTACCTCAGTGCAGACATCTTTAATACTAACTGAGTCTTGATTTACCTCAGTGCAGACATCTTTAATACAAACTGAGTCTTGTGACTCCCAGTTCAATTTAAAAACTCCTAGGATAATAAATTCAGTAGACATAAGTGGCAAAAAAATCTGTTAGATGGTAAGCATATTTACCCTTGCAGAGGGTGGATGATATAATCAGAAAATTTAATTTTACAAGTAACACCTAATGTAGGACGTAAAGCTAACAACTCAAATTGATTAGGAATAGAGACAGACTTGATCAGTTTTATTAGAATGGTGATTTCTGACATATTTTGCCACACCCCCACCTCTACTCATCCTGTCAGCTCTAAAAATGTTATAGTCAACTACGGCAATATCAGAATCCACTGTTTTCATTGATAACCACATTTCAGATTAAACAAAGAATTCAGGACTAGCCTGAGAAATCAAAATCTTAATAAAATCCAAGTTAGGCAATAAACTATGAATATTTAAATGTAAAAACCCAAGTGCCTTAGACCTTTTTAAAAACATGGATTATCAACACAAATTGGAATTCTACTAACAGTTTCATGTGCCAAAACAGGATATTGTGTTGGAACTCTAATCAGATTTCTCACATCTACCCCATTAGGCCTGAGAATGCATCTTCTGGTGTACTGACCAAGCCTTTAGGAATGTGAAATGCAACACTTTGTGAACAGATTATTGTTCTGGAGTGACCAACCCTGATTAAAAGTCTCTAAAGTTGAATAGCGTCATACATCAAACGTTCTGCCGGAGTTTTACATTTTCATGTTCTTGAGTTGATCCTTGAATTTGATAGGCTAGTTTAATGGAACACGCCTTCAACCCAGACATTTTCATGAACATAGTCTATAATGTGTGATTTGCATTTATTTTTTTCCCAAGTCAAGCACCGATTATACGGTACTTGAGTTCTAGTCCCCTTCTCATGTATTGTTATTGATAAAAATGGTGTCTATTCTGTTTTTTCACATCTTTTTGTTTTTATTATTATTTTACTGCATTATTGGAGTTGGAACCAGAGCTCAAGATCTTCACTGTAAATGCAATAAGACCTGCGGTCTTCTGTAGATGTGTCTAATAAACTTGAAACTCCTCTTCAACATAAAGGCCTGTCACTTAGTGTGATGATGCAATGGAGAAAAAAAATGTTAAATGATGTGTAAGCAAGAATAAAATGTAAACTTCCTTGTACAATTTTACATTATAAACATTTTGACATTCAGCAGACCCTCTCTAGAAGGATACAATTGGCCATGTGTATTTATTTATTTTGACTTTGTCTCAGTCTGTCACAACTTTTGAGGCACTGGTCGGGAGCAAGGGGGTAGGCTTGGACCTGGAATTTGAAGCACCCCTGGGTGGATTCTGATTCTACCTGGCTATCACCTCACGTTACCATTTCATAGACTCCCATTCTTTTTAGAGGTCACTTTGAAAGCGAATAAATTTACATCCAAAGTGTTTAAAGACAATTTGTCCATTGTTTATTTCTAAAGAAACAGGACAGTGTTCCTCTCCGGGAACCATCACCTTAACGTGGTGGAGAGGTTTGTGTGTCCATGTGAACCTGAGGGCTGTGTTGTCCGGAGTTTTGTGTTCCTGGTAGGGTCTCCCATGGCAAATTGGTCTTAGGTGAGGGGCCAGACTAAGAATGGTTCACAAAAACCCCAATGAACAAGCGAGGAAGAGAGAGAGAGACCCTGCCCGGAGGAAGCCCGGGGCCCCCATCTGGAGCCAGGCCTGGATGGAGGGCTCCTCAGCGAGTCACTGGTGGCCGGATTTGCCACGGAGCCCGGCCGGGCACAGCCCGAAGAAGCAACGTGGCACCTCCCTCTCCATCCCATGGGCCCACCACCTGTAGGAGGAACCGCTGGGGTCGGGTGCGCTGCCAAATGGGTGGTAGTGAAGGTCAGGGGCCTCGACGGACCAGACCTGGGCAGCAGAGGCTGGCTCTGGGGACGTGGAATGTCACCTCTCTGTGGGGGAAGGAGCCGGAACTGGTGCGGGAGGTGGAGCGCTACCAATTAGATCTGGTGGGGCTTACCTCTATGCACAGTCT
>JACXGM010024458.1:0-15721 GCA_016801145.1 Umbra pygmaea
ATTTTTACTTGAGATAAGCGAAAATAAAGCAGCAGGGGAGGGACAAATATTACGGACAAACGTTTTAATACAAGACTATTAATTTAAATGGCAAAATTGACCACTGGCCCGAACGGGCAAGTGACTATCTTTGTTTACTGGCCCGACGTTAGTTCTTACTGGCCCCGGGCCATCGGGCCATCGTTAATGTTGAACCCTGATGTGCATGCTCAAAGTCTTCTTCTCTGTGTATAGTGTATTTCTGTGGCAGAATTACAGCACCCCATACTGGTCTGGCATATATACTACACCGTTTTCAGTGGTTTCGTGTGTACGCAGATATTCCTTGAGACGACGCCATGTTTACGGAATTTTTTTTTAGAACGAGGAAAAAAAAACGGATAGGGAACGCACCGGCTTCGTGTGGACGTGGCCCTAGGCAGCGCCAGGGCGGCTTCCAGTACCTTGTTGAGTGGGAGGTCTATGGACCTAAAGAACAGTCCTGGGTTCCAGCCTAGGATGTCCCTGACCCTGCGTTGATTCAGGCCGTTCATGCCGATCCTGATCGACCTGCTACCGTGGACAGGGGGGCTCCGTAAAATCCTCGGGCTGAAGAACCACCCCCCATCAAGGTCCATCTTCGACACCTCAAAGTTACCATCATTCCAACTCACGCGAATGCATTCCCATGATGTGCTTGCAATCACCACAATTTTAACCACCTGTGTTATGCCCTATATATATCAGCTTGTTTTACCAGTTCCTTGTGAGGTATTGATTGTATTTTGCATTGTACTAAGCCTGTTTTGCTGTCTGTTCTGCTGTCTGTTCTGAGCTCCTTTTGACCGATTTTTTGTCTCTGGATTTCGTGTATTTTGGATTTGAGTCTATTCGTTACAACAACACGCAACACTAAGAAAATACATGCAAATACACCACAACAAGCAACAAAAAGAAAACACATGCAAATAAACAAATAAATAAATAAATATTCTCACCATGTTGATAGGCAGCTTTAACCTTTCACATTACAATGTAGTAATACATAAGGCAGCTCAGTCATACTGTATATAATGTTACCTTTGGAAACAATATGAGATGTCCCAAGATCTCCACCTTCAGTTCCAGAACTTGTAGAAGCGACCTCGAATACCAAACTGACACCACGTCCACAGGAACAGCAAAATATAGGCTTGTTTTCCAAAGTAACACCACAGAAAGAAAGGACAATACATTGTAATCTGGAAAACAAGAAGGAATGTCTTACGCTGCCCGAGTCGATGTACATTTGAAATTATTATTCATGCTGTGAAACTACATCTTCATTAGCTTGGTTCTAATTTTTATCCATTAGTTAAACAATTTTGAATTTATTTTTGTTTTTGCACGTTATTTGGTGACAGTCCTGAAGGTAACTTCAGACAGTTAATATAGCTAGCACATATGGCAATTAGCGATATATATATTTATATGGTCGGGTTATTTGGCAAATTAATGTAAATTTGACACCAGGCTAACTAGTTAACAAACACTAGTTTTACAGCAGCTATTTGCAATCGTTAATGTCTGAATCATGCAATATCAATATCAATGACAATCTGTGTTTATTAAATGTAAAAAGTAAAAACACTTACAATTTAGGTAATTTCCCCTAACGATACACCACTGACTAGCCGAGTTCAAGAAGTAATTAAAATCCATCAATCCACAGATGTTGGAACGCAGAATATAATTTTAATACTTTCACCCAGGAAACACGTTTGTTCTCCGTGTGTTTTCATCCAAACCACAATCTTTTTCCTTAATTTAACTTTTTGTTTCGGTGTCTAAGCTTGACGTTGCAGTAGGTGTAATCCTTCTAGCCTCAACCATCTGCAGCCACGTGTGCATCACTTAAAAGTGTCCCCATGAAACACTTCCATTGTGTAGTGGGCTATTTGCATGTGTTGTCTTTTTGTTTCATGTTATTGTCTATTTGTGAGTGTTTTCTTTTTGTTGCGTGTTGTGTTTTATTTGTGTGCATTTTCTGTGTGTTGTGATTTACTTGTGTGCATTTTCTGTGTGTTGTGATTTACTTATGTGCGTTTTCTTTTTGTTGCATGTTGTGGTCTATTTGCATGCGTTTTCTTATTGTTGCGTGTTGTGGTCTATTTGCATGCGTTTTCTTATTGTTGCGTGTTGTGGTGTATTTGCATGCGTTTTCTTTTTGTTGCATGTTGTGGTCTTTTTGCATGCGTTTTCTTAGTGTTGTGTGGTTTATTTAAGGCTGATTTATAATTCCGCATCGAGGTTACAGCATAGCCTACGCCATAGCTGGTTGCCTGAGCCGTACTCTGCGCCGTACCATACGCCGTAGCTCACGTGCACCTCCCCAAATATTTAACTACGCGTCTCTGCGACACAGCCACAAGATCTGTGATTGGCCGGCTTGATTGCATTGCATTACAGTGCAATACAGACACCAATGCAGATGTATATACGCTCATGACGATGTAGGCTACGACCTACACAGAAGTGTAATCAGCCTTAATGTTGCGTGTTGTGGTTTATCTGAGTGTATTTTCTTAGTGTTGCATGTTGTGGTTTATTTGCATGTGTTTTGTTTTTGTTGCGTGTTGTGGTCTTTTTGTGTGCGTTTTCTATTTGTTGTGTGTTGTGGTCTATTTGCATGCATTTTATTATGTGTGTACAGTACAGTCTCAAGAGCATGGAAGAGATACTAGGAGATGGACTGTTACACAAGGAGACCTTGACAGGGCCGTAGAAGGGGATCAACCAAGCACCAGGACCGGTATCTGCTCCTTTGTGCGAGGAGGAACAGAAGGAGCACTGCCAGAGCCCTACAAAATGACCTCCAGTGGGCATACTGCCAGAAACGGACTCCATGAGGGTGGCATGAGGGCCTGACATCCTCTAGTGGGACCTGTGCTCACAGCCCAGCACCATGCAGTTGGATTGGCATATGCCAGAGAACACCAAAATTGGCAGGTCTGCCACTGGTGCACTCTACTCTTCACAGATGAGAGCAGGTCCACACTAAGCACACGTGATAGAGACGTGAAAGAGTCTGGAGACGCTGTGGTGAACGCTAGGCTGCCTGCAAAATCATTTAGAATGACAGGTTTGGCGCTGGATCAGTGATGGTCTGGGGAGGCATCTAGGTCTAGGTCTGAGTGGAGATCCCCTAGGACACCATTCGACATCTCATCAAGAGCATGCCCAGAAGTTGTCAGTAGTTGCATAAAGGCATGTGGAGGTCATAAACACTACTGAGGTACATTATGAGTTGCCGTGAGGAAATTCACGCAAGTTGGAAAAGTCTGTGATTTCAATTTTCCTTTGATTTTCGGTGTTTGAATCCAGCTCTCAATCGGTTGGTGGTTTTGGTTTCCATTGACCATTGTTACATCATTTTGTTCTGAACGAATTCCACAATGTACAGTCAAGATTTTGATCTTTAATATATTTAGTTCACTGAGACCCAATGTGTGATTTCAGTGTTCCCTTAATTCTTTTGGGTAGTATACAAAGATACAGTGAAACAGCAACATGGTTTTGCTACTTCTTATAAACAGCTTCAATGCAATAAAATGAACAAAATGACTATTATAGTTTAAAAACTCAGAATAGTTAGAAAACCTAAAATATTGTTTAAACTATTGGAATACACAATTTTCTTCAAAAAAGTCTTCTAAGATTTTTAACACTTGATAATGCAAAACTACTGAAAGTTATACTTTAGACTTCCAAAACAATAATGTTACTTTAAATACGTACATCTAATATGGGATTTTATAAGGGATTTTAGTTGTTCAAGGATTGAGTTCAAATATTGCTTAATTTTTAAATAGTTATAGTACTTCGTAAAATGTAGAAATTTACCAAACAAAAATTTTAAGCAAGCCCCAGTCAGGTTTACCTGTAAAGTTCAAATCTAGTTCAAATGAACTTTTGCACAGCCTCATTAGTTTGTGTTCTCTGCTTTACATTACCTTCATGCCCTTTTTCTATGCACAACATTTACCTCTTTCTTGAAGTAAGACTCTACAATATCTCTAAAAGACTAGAATCTACAATATCTAAATCATTGGCTTCTGGGGGATGGTTGCAATGAGTAAAATATTCAGAAATATTAGCTGCAGAGCATGGCAAAAATACAAACACATAGTATATTATAGGTCAAGCTTTACACAGGAATCTGAAGAATAAATGCGTTCTACAGGTTGTACATTACTCAAATGTCTTAAAAGACTTGCCGACATTTGTATTTCAAATCTAGAATGTTCAAGATGTAGTTTTACTGAGCCCATTATCAGCATATAAGTAAAAGACAAGGGAACTAAGTTCAGTGTATTCCTATTACTGGCAGAAAATACCCCCCCACACACATTCATTTGCAGTCCTTTCAACCAGTCCTGACATTAGCAAATGTAAAAGCACTACCCTAAACCTATTCATGTGTATCTAACCTCATTCCTTTTAATCCTTTATGTCACAGCAATGCCTAACTAGAAAACACACAGCAGGAGGTGAATAGTATTGCAGTTCTCTTTTCTATTTCTCTGTGTTTTTAAATAAAAACGATACGTTATAAGTTCATCAATACATTGAACAAACAAAAAATAGAAACTTTCTTAAACAGTGTTTGTTTTGTAAAGGGAAAGATTCCCCAAAAAGACCAAAAACCCCATCAGAAAGCAATAAAAGATACAAAAGAAGAAGGCTTTATTAGATGGTATACACAGAATGTTGCTATCCTGCTGTGCGCCACCGTATTTCAACTCACCCAGGCCTTTTGTCATACAAAGTACAGCTCATTGCTGTTTACCTACTGATCTGTCAAACCCAATCCTCAAAATGAACCCCTGCAAATGAAAAAAAAACTGTTGTTAGGATTTCCTTGGGAATATCATGAGGTTGTGTCATGGTCCTATATATGGTATATCCATATATATATGGATTTATGGTTCTATTACATAATTGGTGAATGAGTAAGGTCTCTGCATCTATTACTCTTTGGAGCACGTTCATCTTCATGATGTAGTAATGGAATAAAGGAGTATGGAAAATGGTCCTACTTTTGAGACAGCTACAGTAGTAGCATCCATGGACACTGAAGGCCCTTGGTGAAGAAATTATCATTTTTGGACTTCCTAGGAGAGGCTTTTTGTAGTACTGACTGAATTTTGAATTCAATCTCTTAGGCCATCTGGACAACATAGCATTTAGTTTTTAATTAGACATTGTTGGTGGTACCAAAGTTTGATACCATTTGCATAAAAAACTGTAGCAGTCTATTCAGGAAATGTTACTGAAAGCTCACCATGAATGGCTATTTAATTCATTATTCCCACTCATATTGTATAAAGTAACAGTTCGTGGAAGGTATGCTATGCTATATGTTTACAGTGCTGCATTTATTTCAATAAACAATGTAATTACATTTTCCAGTAGCCTTATCACTGGTATTTTATTTTGTGAAACAGATACCAGACAGTACAGTACTGTGCAAAACCTTCTAAAAAAGCCACATTAAAAAACAAACCTGTAATCCATTCACTTTCCAGATTTACATCTGATATTTGACACAACAAAATTTTGAAGTACTGAACTAGTTGTACATTTTTTTTATTTTCACATTTATTTAACCAGGTTTTGACTGTTTGAGAACAGATTGTCATTTGCAACAGCAACCTGGACAAAATAATGCACAATAGTGCAAGACAACATATAGTTACACGTGTACATAATATACAAAGTACATAATACAAAATGCAGGATAGATAGTATATATAGTGTTTGTTGAGAGGTAGAACAGTCAGTATGCAAAATGGCAACAGTGGAATGGGTAACAGCATAACAAATTTAAACCCTGGGGTATAAATGGTTAAAGACAAGGTGTGAATGAAGGAGACGAGTCAACATGTAGTGGTCCGAGAATAGCTCTCATAGTAGTTATTTTAAGGCAGTGAAAGATTTCTTTAGTTCGTTCTAGTTGTTGGCGGCAGAGAACTGGAAGGAGTGGCGGCCAAAGGAATTATGGGCTTTTGTATTGACGAAAGAGATGTACCAGCTTGAGCGCAGCCTGCGAGCAGGAAATGTTATGGTGACAAACAGTGGGGTTTGGCTAATAAGGCCTTGAAGATGAGTTGATACCAGTGAGTTTGTCACCAAGTGTGTAACGAGGGATAGCCAGCTAGTGCATAGATGTCGCAATGGTGGGAATTACCGTGCCTATAGAAAATCATCATACCGCTTTGAAATAGCACATTTTTTGTCTAACAGCCTGATATAAAAATAAAAAATGTTGTTCCAGCTGTATTTACACATTCTGCCTTACAACATTAAAGTCATGTAAAAGACAACAGTTTGGAAACGCTAAAATAAAATGAATAATAGAGTTGGAAATGCAATTAGTCCCATGATTTAATACTTTGTAGAACCAACTTTTTGCTTCAATTACATCCATCAGTCTGTTTGCATATGTCTCTATTAGATTTGCGCAGCTACATTGGGGAATGTAGCTGCAGCTACATTTACTCATTCTTCCTTGCGGCAATTGACTGCTATCTTCATGTCCATCCACAGATTTTCAATTGGATTTAAGTCACGAATCTGACTTGGCCACTCAAGGACAACTTCCAATCCTTAAGCCAGTATGTTGTAATTTTTGGTGGTGTGTTTAGGGTCATTGTCGTGCTGGAAGGTGAACCACCTGCCCATCTTCAGCTATCTAGCAGAGGCCACAGGTTTTCCTCAAGAATTTGAGCAGCACCCATTTTCCCTTAAATCCTGACCAATTGCCCAGTCCCTGCTGAAGAGCAACAGCCCCACAACCTAAGCTTGCCACCACCATTCTTCACAGTAGGTATGGTGTGTTTTGGGTGGTGTGCTGTGTTTGGTTTTTGCGTGGCTTGCAGCTTCTTTTTCATCGGTAAGAAAGACGGGGGCCCTGTATAGACTACAATGAAGTCACTGTTAAGCACCCGTACCCCTTAATTCGATCGGCACTGGAACAAGTTGGGCATGCAAAGATATACACCGAATTGGACCTGCGAAGTGCGTACAATAATCCGAATCAAAGAAGGAGATTTGTGGAAAACAGCATTCCTAACACATAAAGGCCATTATGAATACTTGGTTATGCCTTATGGACTTACAAATGCACCAGCAGTGTTTCAATACTTCATGAACGATTTATTCCATGGTATGTTAGACCTATTCATTGTGGTGTATGTTTATGACATTCTTATATATTCCAATTCCCTGTCAGATCACGTACTACAGGTAGAGCGGGTCCTACAACGTCTCAAAGACTACATGCTTTATGTATGTCAATGCAGAAAAAAGCGAATTTCACATCACAACGGTGTCATTTTTGGGCTTTGTGCTGACACCTGGAGGGGTCCACATGAACGAGGACAGGGTAACAGCTGTAAGTAGATTCCCTCAACCTAAGACGGTCAAGAAGTTGTAATGTTTTATTGGATTTGCCAATTTCTACACAGGTTTATAAAAATGGTTCTAAAAGAGTGGCGTCATTGGCTGGAAGAGGCTAAACATCCCTTTATTGTCTTAACGGATCACAGGAGCCTAGAGTACCTAAAAAAAGACTCAATGCACACCAAGCTAGATGGTCAGTGTTTTTAAATCACTTTCAATTCACTGTCTCCTACCTACCAGGGCACAGAAACATCAATGCAGATTCACTCTTTCTGCAGTTTGACCAAGCACTGCGGTCACCAGTCCAGGAATATATCCTACCTCCAGAATTCCTGGTAAGACCTGTTCACTGGGATATTGATGATGTGATAAACACTACTCTACAGGAGGAACCAGCCCCGCCAATCACACTAGTGATGGGCGCTCGACACTCAAGTGTCGAAACTGTCTCGATGTTTTCGACACTCACTGCATCGGAACAACGTATCGAGACGTGTGTTTCAAAAACACTGCTGGTCACATGACAAAGTGTCGTCGAAACACTTTGTCATGTGACATTGAACGGTACCTGTGTCGCACTTGTCAAAAACACTTCTGTATCGGGTATAAAACGAGGCACGAGACCGTGGCTGAGAGATTGAGCCATCACACAAGATGGACAAACGACATCAGCTGTTTATTATTATTATTATCATTGGATATATATTTATATCTTTGACATTCTGTTTAAATCCTTTACACACACACACACACATCGTCAACTGCTTATCCCGGCGAGGGGTCACAGGCCTTTATACAAATACAAATTGATAACTGTTTTATTGCCAGGGGTTGGTGATAACCTGTGGTCACTCCTGGAAAACAGAGTCAGTGACACCAGGAAAATACAGAGTGCTAGTGCCAATGCTATGGTTGAAGTTCAATGGTACTTAGCAGATGCATACCTCGTCTTGAATTGGTGTAGTGGGCGAAAAATACAAGGGTCTTCCCTCACCTATATTAACATGCAATGGTCCATTTAGCCATCCCTGCAACCTGTGCCCTTCGAGAATTTTTGTCTGCCCTGAGAGACAAAAAATGAATCGCCTGAGTACTGGCAATGTGGAAAATATAGTACGTCACTTGACTTAAACGGGAATCGAACTGGCAACCTTGTTACCACAAATCTGGCTTCTTAACCACTGAACCGTCTGCACCTTGCTATTACAGGATCATTACGTTCATAACACCAATCCATACAATATCAATGTACATTTTCTACAGTTTTATTCCCACTCTTGTCAGATCAGCGAAGGTCACATAAGATTGATGTTTTGGAAACACTCCAAATTAAGATGATGTATGACATTATGTTGGGAACGTTTTCATTGTCTCAAAAGGTTATATTTTTATTCAATGACCCACAGTGTTGACATATTACAATTATCAACCCATTTCGAAACTGTAGTTTGTGATATAGGACGTGAATCGTTCAGTCCTGCCACAGTAGCGTCTGTCTAACCATGCCATGGTGGAATTACTGTTGTGTGCCATATTTAAAGTTGCCAGCAGGTGTCACTGTCGAGTCAAGGTTTCGAAACGTTTCATGATGCCTCGAATCAAATGTAACGGATTTAACTGTCAAATAGAAGTGTCGAAACGTTTCACGAAGCCTCGACACAAATGTTTCAATTGTCTCAAATGTTTAAAAAATGCCTCGTTTTGACCATCACTACATCACACCTCCAGGACAGACCAATGTGCCTGCCATAGTTAGACCCCAGCTGTTATAGTGGAGTCATACATCCCTCGGCTCAGGAAACACAGGCGTCACAAGAACGGTACGACTTCTGGAACAGAAGTACTTCTGGTGGGCATCTCTTGAGGATGACTTGGCGGATTATGCCTTATCATCTGTGCCCAATCCAAGAGCCCCAGCCAACTCCCTTTGGGTAAGCTTGAGCCTTTGCACCAGTACGTATAACGGTGTGAAGAAGTGGAGACAGAAGCAGGCTCAATGCCAAGGTAATCTTTATAAAGTCTTGGAGCAGCTTACAAAACAAAAACTCCCAAAATACAAGGAGAAACCATACACCTGCTCCAATGTAGTAGTACAACTCTAATAGTAGAACGGACAGGTAACGTGAGAGTTAACCAATAAACCAAGGACTAGACTTTCAATGTCTACACGTGAATAACACACAATAACCAGCACAGAACAGTGGTGCTGGTTCGTTTATATACACACAAACAATAGATCAACCACAGGTGCTCCTCCTTCCGTAATCACCCGAGAAGCGGGTGAACACTCAGTCCTCAATAAACCGGGGAGCCGGAACGATGAACGGGAACAGGATCGTCTCTGATCCTGACATTACCCCCCCTCTGAGGAGCGGCACCGGCCGCAACAGGACGAGAAGGACGCCCACGGGACCGGGGTGCGGGATGATCCGGACAGCGATGATGGAACTCGCTGAGCATGGACGGATCCAGGACGTCCGACGAAGAAACCCAACTGCGTTCCTCGGGTCCATAACCCTCCCAATTAATGAGGTATTGCAGTCGGCCACCCCGCCTCCTAGAATCGAGTACCGCTCGTACAGCATACGCCGGATCCCCCTCGATGTCGAGAGGAGGAGGAGGAACATCCGATGGAACGTCATCAGCCAGAGGACCCGGCACCACCGGCCTGAGGAGGGAGACATGAAAGGACGGTGAGATTTTCCATGACACAGGCAAAAGCAATCGGTACGTCACCTCATTTATTCTACGTAGCACTTTGAAAGGACCGGTGTATTTAGGCGCCAGCTTCCGACATGGCAGACGCTGAGGCAGATCCCGAGTGGACAACCACACACGATCACCAGGTTCGAAGATCGGGGCAGCAGACTGGCGTCTTCTGTGCTTCTGGCGATCCACAGCGCGGCGCAGCGCGGCGCAGATGTACATGCGCATGGTTCCAAGTCGCCTCAGCCCTCTTGAACCACTCGTCCACAGCAGGCAGGCGCGTAGACCCAGGTTGCCATGGTGCTAAGGAGGGTTGATAACCAAGAACACACTGAAATGGTGTTAATCCAGTAGAGGCACGCCTCAAGGAACTTTGGGCATACTCAGCCCAGGGCTGCATGGAAGCCCACTCCCTCGGTGTGTCCATGCAGTAGCTGTGCAAGAAACGCCCGATTTCCTGTATGGTCCTTTCGGCCTGCCCGTTTGACTGCGGATGGTAGCCTGATGTTAAACTGGCGGTGACGCCCATCTTGCCCAGGAACGTGGTCCAGAATCGCGAGGTGAATTGAGGACCCCTGTCCGATACGATGTCCTCGGGCACTCCGTAGTGTCGAAATACATGTTGGAACACCGCTTCCGCTGTTTGCTGGGCTGTGGGAAGACCAGAGAAAGGGAGAAGCCGGCAGGATTTTGAGAAACGATCCACAATAACAAGTACAGTCGTAAAACCTCCAGACAAAGGGAGATCCGTGATGAAATCCACAGAAAGGTGACTCCATGGTCGTTGTGGGATGAAGAGTGGTTGCAGCTTACCGGTAGGTAGATGGCGAGGCGTCTTGCTTTGCGCACACCTGGAACATGACGTCACATAGCGGCTTACGTCTGCTGTCAGGGTGGACCACCACTACTTCTCGGTGAGTATAGTCTGTGTACGGGAGATACCCGGATGGCCGGAAGCAGCCCAGTGCAGCAGCCTGTCTCGGATGCTGGTTGGAACGTACATACGGTCTACAGGGCACTCAGGGGGTGTGGGTTCACTCACCAGAGCGCGACGTATCTCCTCATCCAAGTCCCACAGCACTGGGGCCACAATCCTGGTTAACGGGATGATACATTGGGGCTCCCCTCTTCCTTCCGGTTCATGGATCCTGGACAGGGCATCTGCTTTTGTATTCTTGGAACCTTGACGGTAGGACAGGAGAAAATCGAAACGAGAAAAAAACAGCGCCCACCTTGCCTGGCGTGGATTTAATCTTCTGTCTGTTTTTAGGTATTCTAAATTTTTATGATCCGTCCAGACGTTAAACGGATGTCTCGCTCCCTCGAGCCAATGTCTCCAGACCTCCAAGGCCATCTTCACTGCTAACAGCTCCCGCTCTCCTATGTCGTAATTCCTCTCTGCCGAGGACAGCTTCCTAGAATAGAAGGCACACGGAAACAATTTAGGTGGCTTGCCTTGACGCTGTGACAGTAATGCTCCCACTCCTACCTCCGAAGCATCGACCTCCACAACAAAAGGCAGGTCCGGGTCGGGGTGCTTCAGGATTGGGGCAGCGGTAAAGCGTTCCTTCAGATGTTGGAAAGCGTCCCCCGCCTCCGTGGTCCATGAAAGCCTTCGGGGTCCCCCTCGCAGGGACGTGAGCGGGGCTGCAATCCTGCTGAAATCACGGATAAATCGGCGATAATAGTTAGCAAAACCCAGGAATCTTTGTAGGGCCTTGATAGATTCAGGCACAGGCCAGGACAGTATCGCCTCGACTTTATTGTTCTCCAATACTATTCCCTCTGCCGATATCTTGTAACCCAGGAAACAGACCTCATCCCGGTGGAAAACACATTTCTCTGCTTTAACATAGAGGTGGTGGTGAATAAGACGCTGCAATACTGCTCTCACTAGGGGGATGTGTTGGTCAAGTGTGTGGGAATATACCAGGATATCATCCATGTATACCATAACTCCCTTTCCCAATAGGTCTCGTAAGACTTCGTTGATAAATGCCTGAAAAACAGCAGGAGCGTTGGTTAAGCCATAAGGCATCACTAAGTATTCATAATGCCCAGTGGTGGTGCTGAAAGCTGTTTTCCATTCATCCCCCTCCCTAACTCGAATACGGTTATAGGCGCTGCGCAGGTCAAGTTTGGTAAAGACCCTTGCCCCATGCAGTTGTTCCACAGTGGTAGAGATAAGTGGTAAGGGATATCTATACTTCACTGTAGCAGCGTTCAAAGTCCTGAAATCAATACATGGACGGAGGCCTCCATCCTTTTTCTTAACAAAGAAAAAACTTGAGGCCACCGGAGAGGAGGATATTCTGATGAACCCCTGCCGGAGAGCCTCCTTAACGTAATTCTCCATGGCTTCGGTCTCAGCGATAGACAGTGGATAGACGTGCCCCTTGGGCAAAGGTGCTCCTGGCATGAGATTGATTGCACAATCCCATGAACGATGAGGCGGCAAGCAGGTGGCTTTGACTGCGGAAAAAGCCATCTCGAGATCCTGGTACTCCTGGGGTATGGACATACATACGGCTCCTGCCGGACTCTCCACCGACGTCGCCCCCATCCCTAAGGGTATGCATCTTCCTTCGCAAGCAGAGGACCATTTCAGGATTCTTCGCTCCGACCAGGACATGACGGGATCATGTTTAGACAGCCACGGCAACCCTAGCACAACTGGATGGGATGAAACGGGAAGAACAAAAAAGGCCACACTATCCTGGTGTACGTTATCAATTAGTAGTTTTACCGGTTCTGTGATGTGCGTAATCAGTCCCGTACACAATGGACTACCGGCCAGAGCTTTTACTGACAGGGGGTTCTGCATTTCTCTGACGGGAATCTTGTAGTCATGTACCACCCGTTCCTCGATGAAACTCCCTGCCGCACCTGAATCCACCAGCGCATATATGGGGTTCCCCCTAGAATACTCAGGAAAATCGACAGCAATGGTAAAAGGACTACAGCTTATGTCAGTAGAATCTTTCACTCCTACCTGGGAGACAGAAGTGTAGCTGTGGCTCTTAGGTCTCTCCTGCGGACCGGTGAGTGGACACTTTGCCACGCGATGCCCCCCCTGGCCACAATACAGACACAGCCCAGTGCGTATTCTCCTTTGTCTCTCTGCGGTGGAAAGGCGTGTGGATCCCATTTCCATTGGCTCCTCCTCGATGCACACTGGTAAAGCGTGGGTAGGGCGATGAGTCCGGCGTTTGCGGGTCCGTAACAGACCATCCAACCGAACCGACATGGCCATGAGCTGGTCTAAGGAGAGGGTATCGTCTCTGCAGGCTAACTCCATTTGAACATCCTCACATAATCCATTTCGATAAACTGTGATCAGGGCCGCCTCATTCCATCTACTCCAAGCGGCAGCTGTACGAAACGCCAGAGCATATTCCGCAGCGGTACGCGACCCCTGTTTCATCTGAAGAAGCCTCTCTCCCTCTTCCTTTCCTTCTGGGGGATGGTCAAATACCGTCCGTAAGAGTGCGGTGAACTCTCGGTACGAGTCGATCTTGGGACCCTGTCTCTCCCACACAGCCGTAGCCCAGTCAAGCGCATCGCCAGTGAGGACTGAGAGAAGTGTAGCCACCTTAGCTCTGTCGGTGAGGGCCCCTCCAGGGCGATGAGCAAAATACAAGTCGCTCTGGAGTAGGAAGCTCCGGCACTTAGTAAGATGCCCGTCATACCACTCCGGCAGAGCTAGACGGGTCTCCTCGCAACCCCCCTCCTGGTCATTGACGACAGAAGGAGCAGCAGGAACAGTACGTGGGGAGACTTCCAGATGCTGTACTGCCTGTAGCACCTCCTTCATGGCAGTGCCTAGCTCAGAGAGTTGATGGTGATGGTGATGTCAATAAACCGGGGAGCCGGAACGACGAACGGGAACAGGAGCGTCTCTGATCCTGACAGTACGTCACAAACCAAGGTTGTATATTGCGATGGACTTTGTTGCTGACCTCCCGTTATCGTCCAGTTACACTGCCATCTTAGTCATAATTGATAGGTTTTCAAAAATGTGTTATCTGGCGCCTCTACCCCAATTGCCTAATGCTCTAGAATTGGCGGAATGTGTTTTTCAGCAAGTATTCAGACAATTTGGAATACTGGAAGAAAATGATTCAGAAAGAGGTCCACAGTTCACCTCCAGGGTCTGGAAGACATTTTGTGACAGATTGGGGGTTGCTGTCAGCCTATCTTCAAGTTATCATCCACAATCAAATGGAGAGACGGAGCATCTCAATCAAGAAATTGTAAAATAGTTAGGCCAAAGATGTGCAACACAACCTCACGACTGGAGTCGCTACCTGCAATGGGTAGAGTATGCCCAAAACTCCCTTGTACACTCATCCTCCTCCTCCCTTGCTGGATGTGGGTGGGGAGCCTGCCCACGTGGTCCGGGCATTGCTGGATTCCAGGGACAGGAGAGGGGAGCTACAATTCCTGATAGATTGGGAGGGTTACGGTCCGGATGAACAGTCTTGGGTACCGGCACAGGATGGCACTCGGTACAAATGACCTTGTATCTCACGTTATGCCCCCGTAGCAGCTGTTTTTGTGAAAATATGCTAACTATTGTCATAACCATGCAACTTTCTGTCACACAGTAGAGAAATTACCGAATAGTCCAGGAGAAGCTGCAGGCAATCAGGGGACGTGGAGGCATACAAGTCAAGAGGGAAGCCCATAGACTCCATGAAGAGAATTGGAAAAAAATATTTCAGCAATGTTTTGATGGATTGGAAATACTTCCTACACATGCTCTCTGTCTCTACAATCTCTGCAAGAGGCAAAATTCAGAATGATTCAGATTTCTCTTGGAATGGCTACGAGAAGAATTACAACTTTCAGAGACATTGCTCACATCACATCTACATCGTCACGCTCAGAATGAGGATACGCAGTATGCTCAGGAATCACTGGAAAAGTGCTTCAAATTGGCTTAACTTGGTCTCCATAGAAATTAATGGCGTGGCTTGGTCTGTTCTGTATACTGTCATTTTGCGAAACTAAGCTGAGTCCTATACTACGAAGCAAGTTCAACATGCCTGGATTTCTTTTCATTAGCTGGCTTCACTAAACCTAACAACTGCGATCTAGATAAGAGATGTCACGACAGTGTTTATCAATTTGTTAAATTGACACAGGATTTCCCAATCTAGCGACAAGCTAGATTGTATCATGTTGTTTTGTTTCCTTGTGACCATGCTACACTGAATTGTGGGGCTGGAGAGATAAAGTGTTGGCTTTTCCCTCATATGGTGCACAAACATAATATTGGCGGTTTGTGCACCATATGACCAATCGCAGACATGAACAAGTCTATGAGAGATGCATATTTCACTCAAGAGGAATACACAATAATTTTAGAGAAATAATAAGAGTATAAAAAATATAATACAGACATGAGGCAGAAAGGAAAGCTGGTAAAAAAATTGCCACCTACATATTTATAAATGCATCAGTTAAGGCTCATTGATATCACTCCCCCGTCATTAAGCAAAACTAGATCTGACAATAATTAAAATTGTGTATTCCATTAACTACTTCGGGATCAGCCCTATTTTGTCAAATTCTCCCTAAAAAACATACC
>JACXGM010024459.1:0-15720 GCA_016801145.1 Umbra pygmaea
ACCCCCTTGAGTCTGGCCTCTCTCTAGGTTTCTTCCTATGTCCCTCCTACTAGGGAGTTTTTCCTAGCCACTGTGCATCACTTGTGTTGCTTGCTTTTGGGGGTCTCGGGCCGGGTGTCTGTCAAAGCACTTTGTGACAACTGCTGTTGTAAAAAGGGCTTTATAAAATAAATTTGATTGATTGATTGATTGATTGATCCTACCTAACCTTAACTGTGAATGTTGCAATATAATTTCGAACGCTATGGAATGTGTGGAATGTTCTCGCACAAATCCGCTAAAAGAAATGTGCCGGAGCAACGTAATTGAAGTAGAAATATAGCCTAATAACGAAACGTGCAGTTCAAACATAAAAAACCCTAAAGATGTTGGCACATAACATAATTCAGGTTTTTAAAATAGTTTCCTGAGAACGTAATTTGGGAGAAATTCTGAGATGTACAGTTGTAGAAACGGCGTGTTCATGCAGTATTCCGATCAGCAGCACTCATCTCGCGAGTGCGTGTGACGTCAGAGACGCTGCAGACAAGGTGCCAGACAAAGACAACTTTGATTTGAATGATGCCTATATAGCTACTATAGTAGCTAACTCCTGCATCTGATTTAGAAATAGGAAGACTCGCTCAAAACAAAGTAGACACTTTGATGAGTGGTCAAAACTGTAAATAATAATTGCTTATATCAGTCAGTAGCTAGCCAGCCAGCATAGCTTAATCAATGCAAGAACTCTGGTTACCTACTCTAAATGTACCTTTATTACTAGCTAAATTCAGCTGAAATATTTAGCATAACTATCAAAGTTAGCTTATATGTTTTATTTAATTTGACAGTGAAACTGCAGTTAAAAACACATGGTAAGCCCTCACTCAAACCTGTACAATTATCATTTTAAACTTTGCTTTACAGAGAATAAAGAGAAAGAAACAGGGATGAAAAACAAAGTTGTGCTGAAGCAGGCTGCAATACAGGAAGCCCAAGAGAGGAGAGGTTAATGATTTGATTTAACAAATGAAATATTCTGTTGATAATATCTGGCTTCATATCATTATCTAAGCCATTAAAGTAAGATACTTTCAAAACTTATTAACGAAAAGCAATACTATATTGATTCTGAAGATGAGCTCATTATTGAATTATGCAAATTTTGGATTACACCAAACACATGATCATTTTGAATGTTATTCTTAGTTTTGTTTAAATATGATATTTACTCTATGTATATGCATGATCTGCTTATCATCGCATAGATTACTGTACATCCACACTGGTGCACATCAGCATTTTACTATTGTAACGATATGACTCTGTATGAAGGAATAAGAATATTTTAATGGGATATAGTTGGCAATACAACAATAGGCAGATGGATACAAAAAGCAGAAGAACAATAACACAGGGCTCAGGCTAGGTCAGAATGCAGGGTTGGTAACAAAGGAAACTCAGGCAGAGGTACACAGGTGCAGGGCTTGGCGTGGTCGGGAGGCAGAGGTCAAACCCAGGAAGGGACAGGCAGAAGTTCGTAATCAGGATCCAAGGAGCAAAATCAGGTCACAGGCAGCAATGGTCAAGTCAACGGCAGAATCAGGCAACAGTCCCAAACACTAGGCGAATCTCGAGAGTAGAAAAACAAACACTGGTCAACACACTGGTAACTCCGATACAACATAGAATGCTCAGTAGCTTACGAAAAGAAAATACCTCGCAATGAAGCTGTGTGTGTGTCATGGTTATATACTGTGGTGCTGTTGCAGGTGTCAGTATTGGGGTGATTGCTCTCTGTGGTGTGTGTGCTGCGTTCGTGAGTGTGGGGAAGTGAACTGTTTGTGTCTTGTGAGTGTGATCTGGAATGGGTGCTGTGTTCTTGTGTGATGAGACATGTTGAACATTCAGTATCAGGTGTGGAGGCGAGCTGACCTGAACAGGGAACCCTCACAGCTATACATTTTGCATTACAGCTTACATGAGATAAACATAAAAAGACGACACATTTCAATATGAACATTTCCTAATTGTATTTTTGGTGAAATTGGTGTCCAGTCCAAATAACAATTTGGGATGAATTAACTAATGTGGATTGAAATGCATCTGTATAAGTTGATTTTGTGTAATTTGTAGAAAATGGACACTAGGCCCTATTAATATACCTCTATTAAAAGCAATCAAATTATATTTAAAAAATGATGATTGTTTGTTTTAACATGATTACCATGATAGTTTACTCACCTTTTTATTTACCACTACACCACTGCTGGTAATAAATGACTAGAGATAATGCAACCGTAAATCTCAGAATTTCTCCCAAATTATGTTCTCAGGAAACTATTTTGAAAACCTAAATTACGTTATATGCCAACATATTTAGTTTTTTTACGTTTGAACTGCACGTTTTGTTATTAGGCTATATTTGTACTTCAATTACGTTGCTCCGGTACATTTCGTTTAGCAGATTTATGCAAGAACGTTCCATACATTCCATAGCGTTGGAAATTATATTGCAACATTCACAGTTAAGGTTAGGTAGGAGGATACTAACGGTTAAGGTTAGGCATGAGGTTACTAACGGTTAAGGTTAGATATGACATTACTGAGGTTAAGGTTAGAATTAAGGTTAGGGTTAACATTACAAAAACCGACAATTGCCTGTCTGCATGACACAAGCAATGTAGAACAAAACACACACAAAGTTCCGCTCTGGATATGAACTTGCGAACACTGGCATGCAAGTCGCGGATTTATATGCCCATCCACCATCCCACCGCCTTAGCAAAAACTATGCTATTTACATGCTACGTCATGAGCTACATATGTTCATATTTAACATTATTCGAGTGTTCAATTTAGTTCCCAACAAATGTAATTGAACCTGTCATACGTTCATATTTGACATATTTCGGTTTTACAAAATAGTTCCCTCAGAACGTATTTAATGTGATTTAGGGCTGAGATAATGAATTACTATTGATGATAACAGATTGCATAGTCACATGAAATATAGCTTAATAATTATTCTCAATGAATGACTTAATCACATAAAAGTGTTCAACTAATGACTAGGAGGGGTACAAAATAATGAACAAATATAAAATATTATAATGATAATCAACCTTCACTTTCTCCAACAAATTTCCTCCATGTAATGGGTTAGCTGTAATGTCCTAATGTGTTTCACCTGTCTGTGTATGTCTCCTCCCCTCATCAGGTGTACCCTATCCTCATTAGTCCCTTTTTGTATTTAATTCACTGGAGTCTGTTGGCATTTGCCTGATCGTCTTGTCATGTACTTGTCGTTCTAGCTATTATTACATTCTGACCTGTTAATCCTGCCAGTCTTTTGTCCTTTCCCGGTATTCGAACCTCTGCCTATTTTTGGACTACGAGCCTGCCTACTCCCTTGTACTGCCAGCCTGTTGACCCCCGGTACCGATCTAAGCCTGAGTTACGACTACGCTCCTGCCTTTCCCTTATTGGACTACCTGAACCTCTGACCACTTGTTGCCGACCTTGCCTGTTTATCCACTATTGAACTGCCTTATCCCATTAAATCTGTTAAGCTTACAGTTGTCTCTGTGTCCGCTTTTGGGTCCTGTACTCCTGCCTTTGTGTCAGAACGATCAGGCCATGACAGACCCAGCGGAATTGGAACGGTTACAGCATGCCATAGCCCACCAAGGTATAGCCGTGGGTCGACATGAAGAGGTACTACGGTCTATCACAGAGGAACTCCGAGTACAGAGAACCAACCAGCAGCAGGCCACTGACTGTCTGCTCCAAAAATTGGAAATGATAACCATGGTGCTTCCGGTACAAGATACTACTGCACAAACTACTGGAGCCCATGGATCCACCCCTACACCTCCTGTCCAGGGGTCCCCAAGAGAGCCACACTTACCTGCACCCAAACGGTTCTCTGGTGAGTCTTACTGCGGTCCCTTTCTGTCCCAGTGCTCAAACATCTTCGAGCTGCAAGTCACGGGTGGCATATGTGATTACCATGATGACGGAAGGAGCCCTGGCCTGGGCAACACCGATCTGGGATCAGCAACTCCCTATCTGTTACTGCCTGGAGGACTTCACCGCGGAGGTTAAAAATATATTTGATGCTCCGTTATCAGGCAGAGAAGTGGCACGTCAGCTATTACACCTGAGACAGGGTTCCAGCAGTGTGATGGACATCGCCATTAAATTCCGGACTCTGGCAGCGGAGTGTTCGTGGAATTCCGAGGCGCTACTTGATGCGTTTTACAACGGCTTGTGTGACGCCATTAAAGACGAACTCGCTGCTCGAAAGGTACCGTCCAATATCGATGGTCTAATCTCCATTGCCACTCGTATTGGCAGTAGGCTTCGGGAACGGAACCGGGAGAGAGGACCACGTTACCTGGCTCGGCCACTTCCGCATACAAGCACTCTGGATGGTAGAGCGTCGCCGGGACTGAGGTCACCCCCTGAATATTTCCGGGAATCTCAGAGGACGCCCGAAGCCTTCACATCCGAACCCATGCAGATAGGGAGGACGCGGCTGACGCCTGAGGAACGCCAACGCAGGATGGACAGTCACAGCTGGCTCTACTCTGGAGGAGGGGGACATTATGCAGCCAGCTGTCCTTTAAAAGGACAGGATCATCCGTAGCTGCAGGAATACGGGTGAGTCAAACCAAAACACCTTGGATACCCACGGTTCATTTTCCTTTTCCTGCTGTTATTATGTATGGTACCCAAACCCTGACTGTTAATGTCCTTATGGATTCTGGGGCTGATGATTTTTTTATAGACAACTCCCTTCTTGTACAGTTAGGCATACCCACCTGTCCCCTTGCCATACCTATTGAAGCCACAGCCCTGGACGGTCGCTCTATTGGGCAGGTTTTCCAGAGATCGGTACCAGTCACCCTGGTCCTGTCTGGTAATCACAGTGAGGAAATACAGTTCCTACCTTTACGGTCTCCTACCGTTCCTGTCGTGTTGGGACATTCCTGGCTGGTGAAAGATAACCCTGTCATTGATTGGATTACAGGCGCTGTTAATGCATGGAGTCCTTTTTGTCTTGCCCACTGTCTAAGGTCTGCACCTCATGCTCTGAACAACCCAGCCCCCGCTTCCACGGAGAACATCGACGTGTCCTTGGTCCCGTCTGACTACTGGGACTTATGTCTCTGCCTCCCCATCGCCCATACAACTGTGCCATAACTCTCCATCCAGGCACATCACCCCCCCGTGGACGTCTGTACTGCCTGTCTGGCCCTGAGACAAAAGCCATGGAGGACTATGGGGAGGTCTCCCTCAGAGCTGGAATCATTTGCCCGTCTTCGTCCTCTGCTGGCGCAGGTTTTTTTTGTGGCCAAAAAGGATAAAACCCTGCGTCCGTGCATTGACTACCGGGGTCTGAACGACATCACGGAAACGAACCGATATCCTCTCCCTCTGTAACAAATAACTTCTCCAATGGTAAAAGAAGACCAATAGAGTTTATTATAGAGAAGGTGAGGATAGACAAACCAAGTATCTAGGCTAAGGTACAGAGGGCAGTCCAAAAAAACATAATACCAGGTACACAATGCATAGGTCAAGCCAGAACAACGATCCAAACTATAGGCGAAGGTACAAAGGCAAAATCCAAGAACACAATACCAGGAACACAATGCAAATGTCAAACCGAAATAACAATATAGAATAGAATGCTCAGTAATGAAAGAAATAGTACTTACAATACCTCGCAGAGAGGCAATGGAGTGTGTGTGTCTTATATATGAGTGAGTGAGAGCAGGTGTACTGAATTTGGATAATTGAGTCAGTGTTATGGGAAATGTAGTTCCGAGTACTAGGGAAGCTGTAGTCCACAGGAAGAAGAACTGGAGAATGGGAATTGTAGTCCTAAGCAAATTAGAATAAGGAAGTGGCAGTTTCCAGGGAAGGGGAACTGGGGAACGTTACACCCTCTGCTTGCCTCTGCTTTTGAGCTGCTCCAGGGTGCCACAGTGTTCACTAAGTTGGATCTCCGAAACGCTTACCACCTGGTACGTATAAGAGAGGGCGATGAATGGAAGACGGCATTCAATACCTCCAGTGGACATTATGAATACCTGGTTATGCCGTTTGGTCTGACTAATGCCCCTGCTGTCTTCCAGGCTCTGGTAAACGACGTTCTCCGGGACATGATCAATCGTTTTGTCTTTGTGTATCTAGATGATATTTTGATTTTCTCCCGCTCTGCCCAGGAACACACAGCACATGTACAGCAAGTTCTTCAGCGACTACTGGAGAACCAACTGTTTGTGAAAGCAGAGAAATGCGAGTTCCATCGCTCTGCCGTCCCTTTCCTGGGTTACATTGTGACAGCGGGCAGCATCAGGATGGATCCTGGCAAGATCAAAGCCATCACGGACTGGCCACAGCCCCGTTCCCGTCTGGACGTGCAACGCTTCCTGGGTTTTGCCAACTTCTATCGTAGGTTTGTCCGGAATTATAGTTTGTTGGCAGCCCCACTCACCGCCCTGACCTCTACCAAGGTGAGCTTTGTTTGTTCATCCCAGGCAGCCCAGGCCTTTATGCTCTCAAACGGAGCTTTACTTCTGCCCCTATTCTGATCCACCCAGATCCGTCACGACGTTATCACAGAGGTCGGACCACGACCAGAAGTTGCACCCCTGTGCATTTCTCTCCCGTCGCCTGACGCCAGCAGAGGCACATTATGTCGTTGGCAACCGGGAATTGCTGGCTGTCGTCACAGCGCTGGGGGAGTGGAGGCACTGGTTGGAGGGAGCGGAACAGCCTTTCATTGTATGGACTGACCACAAGAACCTGGAGTATCTGCGCTCTGCCAGGAGACTCAATTCCCGACAAGCCAGGTGGGCTCTGTTTTTCACCCGATTTGATTTCTCCCTGTCCTACCGGCCGGGTTCTAAGAACACGAAACCAGATGCTCTCTCTCGTGTGTTCGGTCCTGTAGATGCCAAGGGACCAGAGCACATTCTTCCGGTCTTTTTCCTGGCTATGCTTTTGACCTGGGGGGTTGAAGACGCTGTGCGCAGAGCACAACGGTTGAGCCCTGACCCCGGTGGATGTCCTCCCGGCTGCCTGTTCATGCCTGACCCTGTCCGGAACCAGGTCTTGGAATGGGGCCATTCATCAAGGCTCACCTGCCACCCGGGCTCACGCCGGACCCTGGCGTTTATACGGCGACGGTTTTGGTGGCCCACCATGAGTGTGGATATTCCCTCATTCGTCTTGGCCTGCACTGTGTGTGCCCGTAGCAAGATGTCTCGCCGGGCCCCAACTGGTCTCCTGCTACCCCTTCCTGTCCCTCATCATCCTTGGTCACACCTCTCCCTGGACTTCGTCACGGGTCTACCTCCCTCCGATGGCAACACCACTATCCTCACCGTCGTGGACCGCTTTTCCAAGGCAGCTCACTTCATTCCCCTGCCTAAGTTGCCTTCTGCCAAGGAGACGGCCCAACCGATGGTGCAGCACGTCTTCAGGATACATGGACTACCGATTGACGTGGTCTCCGATCGTGGTCCACAGTTCACCTCACAGTTCTGGAGGGCTTTTTGTTCCCTTCCTCTGTCAGTCTGTCCTCTGGCTTTCACCCTGAGTCCAACGGCCAATCGGAGAGGGCCAATTAGGACCTTGAGACAGTCTTACGATGTCTGGTTGCTGACAACCCCACCACCTGGAGCAGGCAACTGGTTTGGGTGGAGTATGCCCGCAACACCCTGCCTTCCTCCGCTACTGGGCTTTCTCCTTTCGAGTGCTCTTTGGGTTACCAGCCACCATTGTTTCCGGAGCAGGAAGAGGAGGTTAGTGTTCCATCAGCCCTGTTGTTCGTCCAGCGCTGTCGTCGGACATGGAAGAAGGCCCGGGCTGTACTGCTTTGCACAAATAACAGATATCGGCGGCAGGCCGACCGCCGTAGAACCCCGGCTCCCCGTTATCGTGTTGGCCAGAGGGTATGGCTGTCCACCCGAGATCTGCCCCTCCGGGTGGAGAGCCGCAAGCTGTCATCTAGATTCATTGGGCCCTTTCAGATCTCTCGGGTCATCAACCGCTCTGCCATACGTCTGGTTTTGCCCCGTTCCCTTCGCATACATCCCACCTTTCATGTGTCCCGTGTTAAGCTTGTGTCTACCTGTTGTTTTTCTTCTGTCCCCAGGCCTTCTCCTCCCCCCCGGGTTATCGATGGACAACCTGCCTGGACTGTGCGTCACCTCCTGAGGGTCCGTCATCGTGGCCGGGGTTTCCAGTACCTGGTTGACTGGGAAGGCAACGGGCCGGAGGAGCGGTCTCGGGGCATCCTCGACCCTGATCTTATCGCCGACTTTCGTCGGCGGCATCCCAGTCAGCCAGGTATGCCCCCGGGTCGGTCGCCAGGTGGCGCCTGTAGGGGGAGGGGTACTGTAATGTCCTAATGTGTTTCACCTGTCTGTGCATGTCTCCTCCCCTCATCAGGTGTACCCTATCCTCATTAGTCCCTTTTTGTATTTAGTTCACTGGAGTCTGTTGGCATTTGCCTGATCGTCTTATTGTGTACTTGTCGTTCTAGCTATTATTACATTCTGACCTGGTAATCCTGCCAGTCTTTTGTCCTTTCCCTGTATTCGAACCTCTGCCTGTTTTTGGTCTATGAGCCTGCCTACTCCCTTGTACTGCCAGCCTGTTGACCCCCGGTACCGATCTAAGTCTGAGTTACGACTACGCTCCTGCCTTTCCCTTATTGGACTACCTGAACCTCTGACCACTTGTTGCCGACCTTGCCTGCCTTATCCCATTAAATCTGTTAAGCTTACAGTTGTCTCTATGTCCGCTTTTGGGTCCTGTACTCCTTCCGTTGTGTCAGTTAGCTATCAGAAAACTAGGGACTTAAAACCTTTAGGGTGGAGATTCTACAATGTTGTTTAGGACCATTCCAATCACAATATTTTTCTAGCACAGAGAGGACAGTTCCCCCTTTGAGACAATGCATGTCCAGAGGATCAATGTGATGAAGGTGTCCATCACTGATGTTTCCATTCTCCCAATAGCCTTTACTACAATATTGGGACATAAAGGGACAAGGTTAATGTTTCAGAATCAGTCTAGCATAGTGACCATTGTTCATCAGTGGAGAAGAAGGGTTACTGTGCCGTTACAGAAGCAGACATCTTGGTTGCGGATGTGATGATTTTAGACAAGAGGGAGGAGTAATCTAGCTAGTTAACTGATATTAATTGGTATGCTAACGAAAAACAGTATTAAAACAAAATGTAAAAGAAAATGTAATGTTACTAACCGGAAAAAGTTAAATGCCAACTCCTTTGAGTGTCTTGTCATACAACCGAATGCCATAACCACTCCCTAAACGCCCCTTTGCTTTATTGATGATTTTAAAATCAGCGAGACCATAATTTAAAAAATGAACATCATAATAAATTGCAGAAGGCTTAAATCTAGCGATTGAGACAATATACTTATTATGGAAATGTTTACTGAGGTAATAAATCAAGGATAAGTCATACTTTCAGATGTGCTGTGTTATTTCTGTTGTTGGTTCTACAGTAGGTACTTGTATCAGTGCCTGTTCTAGTGTGGGTACAGGAATCCATTGTAACGTCCAGCCCTAGTTGGGCTGTTATATGGACTTTATTTTGTTTAGTGTCTCTTGTGTTTATGTCTCCCTTGTTATGTTTCTATGTTCTGTTTCACATGTTCCCTTTTAGTTGCTTCCCAGTTGTGATGTAATTGTTCCCCCTAGTGTCACTTTTGTGCCTTGTTTTGTCTTGAAACACACTCCCAGTATGTTTTGTTTTGGGTTTATGTTCCCGCCCCTCACTTCCAGGTCTTTTCACATGTTTCTGTTCACCCAATAGGTTGCGGTTTAGTTAATTTCCATGTCCAGGTGTTTTTCATTGTCGTCGTTAGTAAGTGTATTTAGGTTTAGTGTTTGGTCTTGTCTCTTGTCGTTCAATGTATCCTGTTACGTGTTCCTGTTGTTTCAGTACCTTTATCTTTCGAATTTGTTTAGCCCCACGTGGCAGTTTTGTTTTCGAGTCCTGAGAATAAAAGTAATTGAATTATTGCAAACCCTTCGCACCTGTCTCTCTCTCTCCATTTACAATGAGGAACTGTGACATCCATTCCCATGCTGCTGTAAGTTAGTCCTCGTTCTATTAGTGATACAGTCCATTTTACTGCTGGATTCAGAACTTACGCTTCCTTCATTGTAACATTTTTCGCTGAACTAGTGATGTGCAATACCACGTAATTCCTATTCGATCCGATACCAAGTAATACCCAGGCTGGTATTGCCGATACCAGTACCAATACTTTTTACGTATTGTATTTGTAGTGTGATGTGACAACTAGTTTAAAGTAAAAAGTAGGCTGTAGGCTTACCAATTCCAAATTACAGCTGCATAATGACAGTACAATAAACTACTCTCATATTATTTAATTATAGAGAAAATCTCAGAGACTTCTACAGAAAAACAGGTTGAAAATTAAAACCTTAACAGACGTGAATAGCTTTCCCACAGTCAGTGATAGAATGATAGTCATGTTATCTCCCTGTACCTGGACAACTTAAAACAGGTTGAAAATTAAAGCCTTAACAGACGTGAATAACTTTCCCACAGTCAGTGATAGCAAGATAGTCGCGTTATCTCCCTTCACCTGGACAACTTATGCTGCTGCAGGGTCTTCGTAGCGGGAAGTTAAAGAAGGGCTGCTGCCGCAGTGCTCACACAACTGACCGGCGGAAGGTGAAGTTGTTCCTTTCATTAATCGGATATAATTTGACCTTTCTGGTGACAACAAGTTACTTATGATAACTTAAACACTCACTCCAAATTACTGAGTTAAAATATTGATCTTTTTATGTGAGAATCGATACCAGAGCAGGAGACGTTTGTATCGTAAATATCGATACTTTAGTATCGATCCGCACATCACTACCCTGAACCTTCTTCATCATAATTCCACTAGTCTATATGTTGGTATCATAGAAATGGTATGGATATTAAGGACATTGCAATTCAAATCAATTTAGCAGAATGTTCAGAGCGGCAGCCATTTTTACATGTACCATTCCATTGCAAAGATCTAGCAGCCTACTTCTGCATTAAACCTATTTGTGTGTTGTCAACGTGACAACTAACAACAATGCCATTGTGTTGTTTACCAATCGAATGACCATGCCAAGCAGTTCAATGGCCTTTCTATCCATTCTATTTCTATGGTTGGTATTCATTTCCAGTAGGGAATGTGGTAATCTCCAATTGAAGAAACAGCCCTTGATTCTTTGTGTTTGTAGAAGAGCAGCAGGTGCTACGGTAAGGCCAATATGAGATCTCCACAAGCCTGTGGTATCTCTAGTAAACCCTCTTTTTACCCACATATTGTGTTCATATACATTCGCTCTTATTTGCATTCTGACAATATTGTACATACCTGGGGCTGCTTACACCAATATCATTGGTAATGTGATAGCAGTATGACACTTTAAATGCCGTTGTCTACAGCAGCATTGCTCTGGGTAGTATAGTCATTACCCTTCTTGTGCGCCGGACATATATTATATTATTATTATATATTTATTTCCATCTACATAACAATAACAAGATCTGTCATGTGGCTCTCCCTCATAGTCAATGGAAATTTTCTCTGCTGGATTTTCTATGGTACTTCTTTTAATAGTGATATGGTCAAATAAGTAAACAAAAGCAAGTAATCCAACAGTCTTTAGTTTGTCAGCACAAACCTCCTCTGCTCAATAAGCTCTGCCACCTTATGATGGGTGTGAATAATTAGTGAATACTCCATTGTGATCGTAGATGCCTTGTCATAAGCATACTGTACTGCAGCTAAACCCTGATAACAAGGTGGGTATCCCTGAACCACTGAGTCCATCATCATTATGTGTCTTGCATCAAAACTGCTGTAGAATAACACTCTGCCCTGTTGGGAAGATGCAACAGAAATGGTTTAGTTTAATCAGCTGATCCTAAGGCTGGAGCTGTCTGCATAACTTGCTTTAATGTTTCAAAGGCTAATAAGACATCATTGTGCCAATTTAACTTGGCACTCAACCCTGCCATTCATAAAAAGTAATCCTCTGATCAATATTTTCACCTTTTCTGTTATTAATTTATTATCTGTTGTTTATATGTTTATAATCTGTATTTCATTAGTGCGCCTCCACGCCAATCAAAGAAAAAGGAGACATCTTGCATTTAAATTGTAATGCATTATGGATTAGAGGTTAGCGAAATGGAAGAATACATAGCCTACATTTTAATAGCTGGAAATATTCACATTATTTTAAAACTATTTAAAAGCAGGGACGATAAATGAATGTGTCCTGTGAGCTGTGCATCAGGTGCAAACGCCTGTCGAGTGGGAAGAAAATGGAACACTTGTCCTCGTTCGTCTCAATCAAAGGTTTTGTACCGAAATGTTTTCTTTTCCTGTTATGGTATCTAACATTAATGGAGGTATGTCATTTTCAAGTTATATTTTCACCTGTTATTCCAATAATTATGCTTTGAAAACGTGCATAATGTCACAGAAGTCGTCCAATGTGTTTTAACAGACAATGAGAACGCATATTATGGTCATTTTCACTTGTTTCTTTCTACATGCATAAGGTGTGCAAGGATTCAAGGTGTGCCAATAAGCACACATTCAGAATGCCTATAATTCTGCCACACAACAAATCTAAACTGTACCCTTTAGACTCAATATGTCTGGTTCAGGCCTGTATTCTCCATGTGTCTCCATTACTTACAGTGGCATTACTAGGAGTCAAATCCCATTGCATATTGTTTGTTACTCAAATTAATTTATTTTATTTGTATATTTCTTTACTTAGTTCAATTTTGTTATATACTCAGACATTGAGATGATATTGAGTTTAAATACAAACACTTGAACATTATTCAGAAATAGACTGTTTAAATTGGTCAATTGGATCATGCCCATAGACAGTATTTACCACTAGTCTGCACCTGACACGATCAGGCAATCACTATCTAGGGGTGGCAAGGTGGCCGAGTTGTTTAGGGCCCATGATAAGGGTACATTAGTACCCTGGTTCAACCCCCCCCTACACACACATTACCTCTATCATTCTGTTTTTGAACAAGACAGTTCACACTTTTTGCTTCCGCGTTGTTTCTGAAAATAATAATTATTTCTTAATCAACGTACCATTAAACTTGATTCAAATTGTTTAAATACTTGGGAAGGTTATTAAATTGATTCTTTTGTCCAATTAGTATTGTATGATACTAAACCTAGACACCAAACAGCTCATGTAAATAGTATTTTTTTAAAGTAACTTAACCTCTTAGGGATTGCCCTTTAATTGTAAAATTCTCCCTAAAAAAACATACCCAAAGTTAATCACTTGTTAAACTGGACCTGAGGCAAGGACAAACCTATGGTTGATTTTTTTTATATAAAAGACTTTGACATTTTTGTATATGTAAAATTCATTTCAAATAAATATACACAGTGAATATGTGTATAAGATTTCATATAAAATGAAATAAAGAAAATGCATAATTATTTTATGTTTTTATTTTTCTACATCCTCTTTGAAAGAACCCTACAAACCATATATTGAGATTGTTGCTTATGGGCTGGCCACATATGTCTAACATTTTAGAATGATTGAGTGAACAGCCAATGAGCTGTAGCATTATTTGTAAAAGTATTATCTTAGAAAAAATGCACCGTGACGTTTACATCTGGGTCGTGAGACGAACAACAAATATCTTTCGTAAATGATCTCTGTCAATCTTCAGTTAAAATTGTTAATCTTGCACATTTTTACGATCTCTCTTTCATAAGGATGAAGTCTATGCCGAAATTGCTGAGCTGTTTGACACTTTTCACATCTGTCTTTTGTTCAGATGTGCAGGCCCGTGGTTCAAATACACAAAGTTCTTCATTTATTTACGGATACATTCGGTAACGGTCTGGTCAAGAAATTGCAATTTTCACATAACAACATGGATTTTACCTGGGAAAACTATGCTTTATGTCATTATTTGGACCCTTTCATGACAAATAAGAAGTATTTATGACTGTCAGTACTATATTTGTATGTAAAATATGTTATTTTCATAAGTATAATGTAATTGTTTTCAACACGCGTAACTGACATTAAGTAGTCGTAACATTGTGAATTTTATAGCTACACTAAAACCGAGATATTTGCTAGAATACCAACATTCTAAGCTTTAAGGAAATATAAGATGTTTATATATAACCTAAAAGATGAGTGTGTTAGACGTGTTTCTAGTCTGCATTTTAATTTTAATTGAGAAGAAAAAAAACATTACTGTTTGCAATATTTGATTCTAGTCCAGTTTTTTTGGAAGGGGGGGATCTCCAGCGGGCAGGATACTGAATGCTAAGAGGTTAAAGTAGTTTAATTAGTTTATCTGAATAGAGTAACACAGTAACGTAATATAGTAATTTTTAATAAAGAGTAATGCAGTAACGTAAAGTAACTAGTTAATTTTTAAAGTAACTTTCCCCAACACTGCTGTCAACGGCATGAACAAAACAGTCTCTAAGTTCTTCATGCAGTTTCAATGTTGTCAGTCCCACTATGTCCTCCATCTTAGTCTTTGTAGGTGCAGGTGATGCTTTACTAGTGCCTTTCTGAACAACATGAGATACCAGTGTGTGTCTGTGTAATGTTCAGTTTCCATCTGCCACCTTTCCAAATGCCTCTGTATGTATTCAGCATTGTTTTCAGTGGCTACCACTGCTGTCCCCTTCAGGATGTCAGTGTCCACCATGGCCAGGAATTCATCCCTTAAGGCCTTCCATAGTTGTTGTTTGTATGGTTTGAAGGATCGGGCATCTCCAGTGCTGTTTCTGATCATCCATGACATGCCACCATTTTTTTACAGTGCCTCCAGGTTGGTTGTACCAACCATTCTGACCAACAGAAAAATCTCCATCTTTCTCTCCCTCATCTCTCTCTCCCTGTCTATATTTCTCTCTCTACTGTCCTGTGTTTCATCCAATTTAGAAATTCGTTATAACAATTGATTCAGATATCTAATTCTTCATTTTTTTTTGTCACTCTTAGGAGTGGAGGTAATTTTAGGTTTCTCTTTCTCTTCTATCCCAACCTCTCTTTCAATATTTACTGTCCCTGTCACTATTTGAAATATATATTTACTATTTGTAAATCTTCCATAGCATAAGCTATGCTAGCTTATTGACCATTTTCTTCCTCCAATAATATTTTAATGACTTATAACTCAAGCTCTCTTTTTTCTTTTAACATTGTTATCTCCTTTTTTATTTCCTATTTTTGGTGGAGATAAAACAATCAAACAAATTTTATATATTTTAATGTTTCAGAAAATACAGTGGGCCTGATTTACTAACACAAGCGCAGTTTGCGCTGCGTCTGTTTATGCGAGTTCGGTAATTGCGCACGCTATGCTTCCACATTTAGCGTAGTATTTATCAAACCCGATACCCATTACGCAATCAGCGCATACTCCGCCCTCTATTAGCGAGCCTCTAAAAGAGCAAACAATGGGCCCGTATGTATCTATCATGGATCTCCCTACGGAAAAAGAAAGCAGCAAGCTTAAATTTATTGAAGAAGACATTAAAATCTTAGTGCATGAAGTAACAGCAAACCTGAACATATTACAGGGCAGAACATCCACACCGTCAGAAAAAAATCTATTTGGATTACCTTAACAAGTTATA
>JACXGM010024460.1:0-15720 GCA_016801145.1 Umbra pygmaea
ATAAATAAATAAATAACAACGGTCCTTATCATGATGCCTGATAAAGAGCGCTGTAGGTCCATTTCTTTTTATTTATTTATGTTATGTTACTTTTGATGTGTGATTTTTTTCAGCTAGCAGTGACTCTAGGGGGCCCTCTGCTGGCCACGGGGCCCTTTGCAATTGCAAAGGTCGCTTAGTGGCTGGGCCGGCTCTGCATATGAGGAGCAACTAAGCTACTCTGATGATATGGTCCCGCCTTGCATTTTCTTTATAAGGTGCAAGTCTATCCAGTCTTATCAAATCAGAATTGGGCTACCTGTGTAAATGTCGCCTCTTGAAAAATAAAGAAAAAACATACAAAAAATGACTAGATTTCAATGCAACCAGCAGCCTAGGGTTCTACAAATATCCCAGTTGAATGAACATCTCTAATGAAGATAATAAATGTAGGTTATGCATAGTCCGTCAGGTTAACCCAAAAGCCATCTATCTTGTTTGAACATATTTACAACAGTTTTGCCCCATACATGTACATTCCTTGTGGAGGGGTTTGAGAACCAGTGGTATAAAGCAGGGCCATTCACATAACTTTTAAATGGCATGTGCTAGAAATATAAAAACAAATGCACCGTGACACAGACTATTTGAGAATTGTAATTAATTTTTGATTATTTGCTTGACCTACAACATCAATATATTATGACACAAACATGAAAGGCTTTCCAAAATTAGTCCTTCATAATCTTATAATTGTAGTCAACTAACACAAATCAATTACATTCAATGCTAATACATTTGGTTGTGAACGAAAACAATATGTTGTCAATAAACAGGATTATTCATAATAGGCCTGTGACGTTTAGCTGACTCGTAAGGTAACAATACTGGATGGACGAAACAAGATTGCTGGGTAGCTTGTAGAAGCAGCAGAGTTTGAAGAGTCAATCCCATCCTATGATTATGAAAGAAAAAGCAAGTAGTCTTAGTAAGCTGTAAGTCAATCTTTACAATTATACATACAATTCACGTATTCAATGTTTATGCACAGATTGGCAAAGCTATGAATACGACATATTGGTACATTGAAATCACAACATTGTTGCGTTTGTATAATTTGCCAGCTAAATATAATTAACATATTACACATAATATAATTGCAATCTATTACATATACATACGTAGGTATTGTTACAGCTGCACAATTTGGTGTCATTTTGGTTTCAAGGAAGCATAGTCTTTGTATTCAATCCTAACTAACGCATACACTCGATGCAGAAATAGCATAACATTGCTAGTATAGTAGCATTGCTAGCTAGCTAGCTAACCAAAACACAAGAGTTTCAGAATACAAATATTTACCTTATGTGAAAAGTTTGACTCTGTAGACCGACGTCTTACATGGTGTGCCAGCCAAGACAAGAATAAAAAAAAAAAAAAAAATGTTAGTACGATAACCTACGCCGTATATTTGATGGTATAAAACAGCTTAAAACGGCATCTTTTCAGTTTCGATTTCCTGCCCTCTCTAACCGGTAGGCGTGGCCTGGGAGTGGCCTCGTTGAGCAGCAAAGCAAGTGCATTCTGGGAGTTGTTGGCTTTCATTCTATGGGCCAAAACTACATTTTCTGGCTTTTATCAGTCTACAAGGCTCCAACCTCTAGACATTTTTAAGTTTCTAATACATAAATTACCCAATTTAAATATATATTCATCTCTCCAGCGGTGAAGTATTCCTTTAAGTTAAAGACAAAAAAGCAGTTACAGTCTGTAGTCACTACTGCGGGTGTTTTTAATAATAATTTATAGTTGTTATAGATACGCATCGGTTCTTAAATCATAATGTCATGTTTATCACAAACCCACCTGTGTTCTTGGTCTGTGCCATCTTTGCAAGCCACTTGTGCAGGCCAGGGGGGGTGGAACAGCCTGCAGACCCAGCTGTGAATAATTTGCCGTCTGGTACAGGATGGCAACTTTGTGATTGCAGAATCCTTTACCAGCTGCACAACTGCAAGAGAAAGCTTTCAGGTTGGCACTTTCCGCTTCCAGTGATATCTAGACACAATAACAAATTAGATAGGTTTAACAGAAGTCATACTTATGCTTTTACATCAACGTTTATAATAACATGAAACTGAAACTTCCAGTAGGGTGACCAGATTTGAGTTGGTGAAAAGAGGAGTGGAGTTAGTGAGGTTTCTTTTGAGAGTAATGGATGTGCAGAGATGGGTACAGAGTGCAAATATGATTACATTTCAGGTAAGTTCAATGTAATTTTAATATATCTGTGTCACGGGTACCTCCTTGCGAGCAATTTAGTTCAACCTGGACTTGAGATTGTACTGGGACACAGCAGTTCAGTCTATGTCCCCTGCTAAGGTAGAACAAAATCCAAGACGATTTTGAAATTCTGACCGGACACATTATTTAGGTATTAAAAAGAGGACATGTTCTGGAAAAAGAGGATGTCTAGTCACCCTACTTTCAGTAAAGAAATAGTAAGTGAAAGTGCTGCAACCGCAGCAAGAAGAGTAAACACGCAAGAACGGGCAACTTTTGAACTTCTGCCAACCGGCATTCTGTTTAGATTCAAACCTCCAGTTTGTGAGGCTCCTCGCTCTTCCTCATTGACCTGAAGCATCTACCTCTCACTACAACCTGTCCATGGAGTATATTTGATACTATAACGGCATGTAACAAGAACATTACAGGCCCTATCTTACACCCAGCGCAATTTACTTTTTACACAAACGCATGTATCATTCCTATCTTACACCTGTCGCATATGGGACTTTTCCCTCCACAGACGCGCGTCGGTAAATTAGGGAATGAATTTACATTTGTTGGGCGGTTCAGCGAAAAGAAGAGGCGTGTTCCGGCGCAAAGGTTCCCTGGTGCTATCTTGCAGTCCCCGAAAACAATTCCGCCACTGACCAGGAAAAACCTGGTTTAAAGTCAGTGGCGTGTTATTCATATGCTATTTTAAGGGCGCATGCTTAACCATAATGTAGCGTGTGCACAACGCGCATACACTTTGCTCCTCTCATTTACACAAATGTAGCAGTTCTTTATTATTGCAATACATAATTAGAAAGAAAAATATTACTACACGAGGAAGTCATTGTGGTGTCCGAAAATGTGAAAAATAGGTATACATCTAGTTTACACATTTACTCAAATTATTGATAATGAATTATTTCCACTGATATACATCAACCTCAAGGGAACCCATTCAATCAACAAGTACTGTATAACCATAGTTTGCGATGCTAATAGTAAAATCACCCATGTCTTTACTCAGAATTACTCAGGCTCAAGCCACAACTAATTTATGGCAACTTTGCCATGAGGAATCCCCCCTTGGATGGGTGGCTGTGAAGGGGACAACAGTTATCCGTTAAAGACATGGTTAATGATGACACAATTTATGATGCCAGCAAGTGCGTAAAATGCTGTTTAATCAAAAACACACACAAATACGCAGTGTAGCCTAATTGAACGAACATTTGGCACACTGAAAATGCGCGTCAGGTGTTTGGATAGAACAGGTACACTACTCAAGTTGCAGCATTCTTTGTGGCTTGTTGTATTTTACACAACATTTCTATGAATCATGGATGTGTTGATGACATTAATTAGGAAATATTAGAGGACTTCAGGAGACGTGATGTTGAAATGCGTGCCCAGAAATGTAGAACGGGAGTGGAAAGCTTATTTGACAATAGAGTAATCTCGGTCTAATGTTAGACTACATTGCAAAAAATATTACCATGCATTCATAACCTCGTGATTCAGTGAGAGTGAGTCCAAAACATCGGAAAGTAGGCTGTCTTGTGACATTTCTTTATTTACATTTTGTAAAAAGAAAAATCAATAGAAAATTGCCGTTATAATAGCAATCCGTTATGGAACAAGCGCGCCTGCTCTTAAAGGGAATGTGAGATGACAATCTGATTGGTTTATTGCACGTTACGCCCAAACCACACCTATGACTAATGAAGCTACTTTAGACCTACCCATTTTAGATATGCGTCGGGCGCAAGAATCATTTATCCCGCCGGTAAAATAGCAACAGCGCCCGGGATCCTCCCACAAGGTAAGTTGCGTTTCGCGTTTGATACTTGCATTTCAGATCATTAAAATAGGGCCCCATGTGTTAACTCGCATAGAAATAAACAACTTCACTTCGAAACGTTATTGTTAAGTCACAACACAATGTCAGTAACATCTCACATTTACCTAGTACAGCTTTTCATGCCATCTCAATTAAACATACACACGACATCTTCACTGCAATGTGTTATAGTACTTATAACACAAATTTACAACACCTAAGATTTACTATTGTAAGGCTCAGGGTTCGCAGCGATCAGGCTCTCCTGAATACTAGGATCATTGTTTAATTATATTGTTTATACTGTGTTAAGTTATTCAGACACTCACTCCCTATCCAGAGAGGGAGGTCTAGGCATCTCTATGCTAGGTCACACCTGAATGCACGGGACAGGTGTGGCTCGTTACTTAATTTCCTTTGTGTATAAATAACTAAGACGATGCCATGTTACGTTGTCGAGTATTGTTCTTTGTTACGCTGCCAGCGAGTTGTTCCGCTCATTACCTGTGCCTTTTGTTATACGTTTCTGATTGCTGGATTAAATCAATACCCTGCAACTCTGCATCTGTCTCCATCCTCTTCTATACAACCGTGACAGAATACGCAACCTTTATCATGGAGCCAGCAAAGGACCAGGGATTGACAGAGGTCTTACGAGAACGGGACCGGGTGTTACATCAACACCACAATCAGCTGGCCGACCTGGAGGTCGTGATGCAAGGACATGGATACTGATGGCCAATCCAGACCCAGGAGTCCAGTTGAGGTGCCCTTAACCCCGTTAGCCCTTTCTGCGGACATTGTTGATACCGCCTTTCCTGAGCGGTACGACGGCAACCCTGCAAGGTGCAGAAGCTTCATCCTGCAATGCAACCTTTACTTCACGCATCGGGTAGGCAGGAGACCCTCTGAACGCGCCAAGGTGGCTACAGTGGTCTCGCTGTTAATCTGGAAGGCGTTGGAATGGGCTACGGCCATTTGGGAGGGCGCTGGACAAGAGATTGATGACTACCAGGAATTCATTGACCTATTTTGAGCCGTTTTCGACCATCCAGCCGTGGACCGTGAGAGCGGGGACCGACTACTACACGTTCGCCAGGGGAAGCGCACGGCGTCAGAGTACGCTTTAGAGTTCCGCACCCTGGCCTCGGCTAGCGGGTGGAACGAGGCGGCGCTGCTGGCTTTATTCCGTGAGGGTTTAAGGGATGAACTTAAAATGGAATTAGCCTGCCGGGACGACAAGGCTACGCTGGATCAGCTGATCAGAATGGCCATTCGGCTGGACGGATTACTAAGGGTACACATTATGCGCGCGGAGCACGTCCTGGATCGCCAAAGTAGGGAGGAACCCATGGAGGTTGGTTCTACCCGGCTGACAGTGGAGGAGGGGAGGAGACAGTTCCGTCTTGGCCAGTGTCTATATTGCGGGAAGGAGGGACATGTGTTGGCAAAGTGCCCCAAAACCGGTTACGCAGCCCAACCACGCAGAAGACAGTCATCCTCCGACCGTGGGGTAAGAATAAATACCTTTTGCCTTCCCATTGAATATGGCATGTTGACTATGTCTACTAACCTATCTGACTTCTCGAGTGTTAGTCCGTTATGTAGTCTGATTGATTCAGGTGGCACGGGCAATTTTATTGATGAGGCACTGGTGGCGTCTTTACGCATTCCCCTGGAGAGACTGGTGGCTTCCATCCCTATTCAAGCCGTGGACGGGCGCCCACTAGGAGCGGGTACCATCACATACCGCACTAAACCCCTCCATCTGGTCATGACCGAGTACCATACCTCTGAGGTACCATTATACGTAATCACATCTCCTACCCACCCTATAGTTTTGGGCATGCCATGGCTTATTCAACATGACCCGATTATTTCCTGGAGGCAGAGGAAAATAATAAGATGGTCCCAGGGTTGTCTAAAGGAATGTTTTCCCAGATTGCTATGTTCTACCTCAGAAGAGAGTCCACAGGAGGAGGTCAATCTCCGGGTAACTATCCCCTCCGAATACCATGATTTGCTGGAGGTCTTTTCTAAATCCAAGGCTACTTGTTTACCCCCCCACAGGTCCAGTGGTTGCGCCATCAGGTTACATCAAGACGCCGCTTTACCAAGAAGCCACGTATATCCTCTCTCCTATGCGGAGACCGCAGCTATGGACACCTACATCCGGGAGGCTCAAGCGCAGGGTCACATACGTCTTTCCACCTCTCCAGTGTCTTCTAGTTTCTTTTTCGTCAAGGGTCTCCGCCCCTGCATTGACTACTGTGCCCTCAACGATATTACGTTAAAGTACAAGCATCCATTACCCATCATACACACTGCCATAGAACAGATGCAAGGTGCCAAGGTCTTCACAAAGTTGGATTTACGCAGTGCGTATAACCTGATAAGAATACGGGAGGGAGATGAATGGAAGACTGCTTTCAGTACAACATCAGGGCACTATGAGTACGTTGTACGGTGGCCGGGAAGTGCAAAACAACATTACAAAGTGTGAAACACTTTTACAAAGCTTGAGACAAATTTACATTTTGGAAAACATTTTTACCTATCATAAAACACAATTACATGGGCGAAACACTTTTACCAAGGATGAAACAAATTTACATTCACGAAAACAAATTAACAAGACACGAAACACTTTTACTAGAGCTGAGACAAATTTGCAAGTGTCAAAACACTTTTACAAGTCCCGAAACAAATTGACAAATGACAGATTCGTCACGGAAAGGGAATGTACCACATACCGGAAGTGATAAGGTGAAAGGTGTTGTTGGTGGTGAGCTGCCATTGGTGGTGAGCGCGGTCAATTGACTAGATGCACAGGCTGTCATGTTTCTATTTCCACTTTATTCAGTTTACGCTTGTATGCTTCCGGTCCCGAGATACAAGAGACGATAGGAAGGATTGCACTGTTTAACTTAAGATGGCTCCAAGACCTACCGAAGATTACCATCAGCGATGTACACCGGCTAGTACAAGTGGCAATCTTAGCGCCGAGTAGCTAAAGTGAAAAAGGGTTCAAGATGTATATATCTAGTTACATCGACAACTATGAAGGTAAGTTATACAACAGTTAGCTGACTGGTTAGCTAGCTAACGTTAGCCCTAATTAACATTACTGTCTAACTTTGACAACATGACAGGTTATTTGATCCAGTGTAGTGTTTTGATGATGTACGATTAAGTGTATGTATAACATGAATGATGTCCAATTCCCCACATTGTTAATCGAAGACTCATCAGGGAGAGTGAGCGTCAGGGCTGCCTGTTACAGGTCGATGAGAAAGAGCGAGAAGCCTCATGACCTCAGAGTAGAAATACGAAGTGTTCATCAGAACATCAAACTCCATCAGGTTAATGTTCTGTGGTTTTGATGTGGGTAGTGGAGGTAACCTGTAAGTTAGGATTTAAATAAGATAGCTGACAAGAAAGGGCTAAGTTATATACTGTATATCTCTTCATTTTGCAACTCTGTTTTGAAAATGACAAATGAATGACCAAAACCTACACCTACAGTAGCTTTAATAGAAACGCCAGAAACTGGTTTTGATGGCTACGGTTCTTTACTGTGTGTTCAATGTTCACTGTTTTACTAACACTATATGAAAGTGAGTACATTGAGACTGTTGATGAAGGCTTATCTATTTGGATGTCCTTAGATTACAGTATTGTGTATGATGCCATTGATAACCTGACATGATTGAGCCTGTTCCCAATTTCCCATGCCTACTACTTACATGTACCTGATCAACCTGCTCTCAGCATTCTCATTTCCTGTGGTTTATTTAAGTAGTGTCCTAAATGTGAAATGACAGACATTTTGTTTTACTGTCTATATTGTCTTTAAGGATTGCTCACCAGTGGACATTTCAGTGGCAGAGCTGTCCTGTGTGGCTGGAACAGCACTCTACAACCACAATGTTGAACCTGGCTGCTGTACCCCCCCCTTCCTTCGCAGCACTGACACAAGCCAAGAACCATGGTAAGTATGTGTTCACAACCACATGAAAAAAAGATACTATTTCTCTACAGTAAATTGTATCATACTGTATATATTTGTCTGTTAATACTTTGTTAATAAATAGTACAGCATTGTTATGACTACTCAAAAGTATGAAAAAACACTGTTTATTAGAAACAGGTACTATAGGTCCAAAACAGAGGCACAGGATACTCCAAGATAGAAGAATAATAAACAAAGCATGGGTCAGGCCAGCATATCAATAACAGTATCAAGCTAAGGTACCAGTGATAATCCAATGCAGAATCATAAACAAAACAAGCATGGGTCAAACCAATACAGATTGGAGTGAGCAGGTGTGGTGAATTAGGCTAATTATGTCCGGGTATGGGAAATGTAGTTCTTAGGAGACCTGACTAGGAAGCTGTAGTCCATAGGAAGAAGAACTGGGGAATGGGAATTGTAGTTCTGAGCAACATAAACAAAGGAAGTGGCTGTTTCCAGGGAAGGGGAACTGGGAAACGTTACAAGCATACTGTAGTGTTAAGTATAGTGAATTAATAAACTAATAAATACTGTAGTATACTTTAGTTTTTACTACAGTACACTTTTGTGTATAATATACCTTATAGTTGTAGAAAACTTAGTACAGTATTGGGTAAAGTAATTTGTTTATTACTATAGTTGATGTATTACCACAACAAATTAATTCAAGTACTTTACTATAGTAGTTTTTCACATGTGAAGAGCTGATCTAGTATGTTGCATCAACAACCATTTTAAATTATTTGACAATTTGTGTAATTAATAGGGTGTGAGACCAGGCAGAGTGAGTGACATGGTGTTCATTCCCACTAAGCCGAAGCAGTTCAAGATCGCTGACGGTGTAAGATAATATCTATTGTCCTATGTACAACCTGAATTCTGGAAAAGTTGGGATGTTTTTTTACAAAATAAAGACTAAAATACTTTCAATGTTTAATAGCTGCAGTATGTGATTTCGCATTGTCCTGCTGAAATGCACAAGGTTTTCCCTGAAATAGATGTCGTCTGGAGGGAGAATATTTTGCTTATATATTTCGCTTATTATGCACCCTTATACCATCAGAGATTGCACTACATTGTTTCTTTGAACAACCACTATACTTATTGCATCATAATTCACAATATTATTTATTAAGAATCACTGCTGTTATGTATAATAAATATTACTTTACATGTGCTTCTATGTGTGGTCTCTTCTTAATGTTATCATGCTGTGAACCAGGTGTTTACAATGCAGAACTCTAAACGTTCCTTATTTGTAATGTCTAACTGCCCATCACATCACCAGTTGTGGAGGAGGGGCTTTTGGACAGTTTATTTTCAAATAATATTTTTCTATAATGTAAAAGCTATGTCAACAAAAGGCTGTTTAATGAATCAATTCTGGTAAGTAAATGTTTAACATAACTATAGAATATGCATTAGAAATTTTACAAGAAATTATTAAAATTAGAAATGCATTCATTAGAAACTATTAATAAGCGATAAGTGAAATGTCATTAATACATGGGTCCAGAGTTATTCATTGTCGAATTGCCCATGCCTTCACCAGTGGTCCGTATTGGTAGTTGACCACATTGAATAACTCCTCAACTCCTCCACACACAGAAAGTATTATTTCTCTGACAAAGTTTGTTCTCTTTCACCCTCCTGATGCACCTTTCCACATGGACCCTCAGACATGCAATGGATTGAGTCTGCATGACATCCTCTACTCATTTGGGTGTTTATTGAAAAGCAGGCAGGTAAACGTTGCACAGAGCCAGATGGTTAACCATAATTGCAATGTCTGGTGTGAGTTGGTTTGCGATGCCAGACAGCTTGAAGATCTCACAGTCGTTCATGGATCCTGCATACAGACCAGACACAAATATAATGGTACCATGGGGTGCCATGCCAATCATGGCCTTCAATGTAGCATGAGATTTGCATGTGGAAAACACCTTACACTGCAACAAGAGAGAGGATGGAGTCTGGCAAAATATTTCAGTGCAGTCATGCACCACCTGTGTGTCAGGAAAACTTAAAACTCTGGTGGAAGTTGAGCTCTGACAGTTTCACGTGGGATCCACAGACATTGGCTTCCAAGCAGGTTGTATAGGAAATGTGTCCAGGTGGCAATATTCCTGCTGGCTGTGGTGTTGTGAAAGTTAAAACGTTCTGCTAGATCCCTGAGAGGCAGGCCCACTGACAGATGCATGAGGAACAGCAGCAGCTCTATGGGTTGATATTTGTGAAAATTAACAAGTGTTGTGCCTAGATACTGTTATTCACTGTGGTGGAATGTAACTTGGTACATTTACTCAAGTACAATTTAATTGTTAACAGTATTTTTACAGCGTGGTATTAGTACTTTTACTTAAATAAAGGATCTGACTCCTTTGTCCACCACTGACATTTCTACACTGTAGTATGTCTACTTTTATGAAAGTAAAAGATCTGCATTATAATTACTGTACATGTGCATACCGTTGTTGGTTGATGGAACTCAGAGCTGCTGGCAGATGAAGATTGGCGTTGGTGATCCGCACCATCTTGGTGTTGACTGCAGGTTCCACTAGTTTCCAAAAGGCCTGGAAATGTTTATTAGAAAAATCTGAATGTAATGTCGTTCATGTTCATTTTTTTATTAGCTTCCTCAAAATTTAACAACTCATACGTGGGTCAATGACAAGCCATGCACATTTGGTGTCCAAAGGCCATTCATGTAATAAATATATCTGTAAATATGATATTAAATCACTTAACTCTGTTCATGTGTTTGCCGCAAAACACCTCTCGGCCGCAGTCCATGTTCGGTCACCATAAACTTCATTTACGCAATTTACTCCACAACGACAACACAAATTGCCCGCGCTCACCACCAACAACACCTTTCACCTCATCACTTCCGGTATGTGGTACATTCCCTTTCCGGGATGAATCTGTCATTTGTAAATTTGTTTTGGGACTTGTAAAATTGTTTTGATACTTGTAAATTTGTCTCAGCACTAGTAAAAGGTTTTCGCGTCTTGTTAATTTGTTTTCGTGAATGTAAATTTGTTTCATCCTTGGTAAAAGTGTTTCACCCATGTAATTGTATTTTATGATAGGTAAAAATGTTTTCCAAAATGTAAATTTGTCTCAAGCTTTGTAAAAGTGTTTCACACTTTGTAATGTTTTTTTGCACTTCCCGGCCACCGTAACCTTGTTATGCCATACGGATTAACCAACGCGCCGTCAGTCTTCCAATCATTCATTAATGAGGTATTCAGGGATCTGCTAGGTCGGTATGTATTGGCATACATCGATGACATCCTCATCTATTCCCCTAGTCATGACGCACACGTACCACATGTAAGAGAGGTCCTGGCCAGACTGCTTGTACACAGCTTTTACGCCAAAACCGAGAAATGTGTTTTCCATGTCCCTTCTGTGTCCTTTTTGGGGTATCGGCTCTCTGCGGACAGAGTGGAGATGGTAGAGGTGGTGAGGTCCTGGCCTGTTCCTACTACAGTCAGACATCTGCAGAGCTTTTTCTCGCCAACTTCTACCAGCGTTTTATCCGCTCGTTCAGCTCCATCGCCTCCCCATTGACTGCCTTGCTTAGAGGGGGCGCCCATCGTCTTAAGTGGTCAGCGGAGGCTGAGAGCGCTATGAACACATTGAAGGGGAGGTTTACAACCGCACCTGTCCTGAGACATCCCGATCCTGAACTCCCGTTCGTCGTGGAAGTGGATGCATCAGAGGTGGGGCTGGGCGCCGTGCTATCCCAGCGACAATGTAAACCCCTAAAACTGTACCCACATGCCTTCTTTTCAAGGAAGCTCAGTCCTGCTGAGCGTAATTACGATGTGGGAGACAGGGAACTACTGGCGGTGATCGACGCACATGTGCTTTCCCGCATGTATGACACCAAGGCCGAAGCGGTTGAGGAATCCCCCATCATTCTGTCAGAATGCATCATCGCTCCCATCCAGTGGGAGGTGGACGCCGACATCGAAAGAGCCAGGAGCCAGGAACCGGCTCCACCCCAAACCTCCTTTTTGTTCCCACAGATATATGAGACCGCATTCTGGTATGGGCACACACGTCATTGACTTCTGGACATCCTGGGATCAACCGCACCATCGAGTTAATAAAGGCAAATTACTGGTGGCCTACCTTGGCCCAGGACGTTAGGAAATACATTGCCTCCTGTGCGATCTGCGCATGAAGCACACCTCAGCGCCACCTGCCATTTGGTAAGCTACACCCACTTCCCGTTCCCCAACGTCCGTGGTCTCACCTGTGTGCAGACTTCATCACTGACCTGCCGCCATCGAAGGGGCACACTGCTATATTAGTCGTGGTAGACCGTTTTTCAAAAGCATGCAAATTAATACCTCTTCCTGGTCTCCCCTCAGCATTGGTAACAGCAGAGGCTCTTTTCTCCCATATGTTTCGAAATTACGGCATCCCGGAGGAGATTGTCACAGATCGGTGGTCCCAATTCACGTCACAGGTGTGGAGGTCCTTTATGGAGCATCTGGGTGTATCCGTAAGCCTCACCTCCGGTTACCGGCCTCAATCTAACGGGCAAGTGGAAAGGGTGAACGAAGAGACGGTTTCTGAGGTCTTACTGCAGTCACAGACAGGGAGAGTGGGCTGACATCATACCCTGGGCCGAGTACGCTCATGGCTGCTCTCGCGCCATGGCACCCCAGCATGTTCCAGATACCGTTGGTGGAGGATTGGTATCGGTGGGCAGAGGATCTATGGACCACTGCTCACACACGTCTCCAACGAGCTGCCTGGAGGTTCAAAGCCCAGGCGGATAAGCACCGCCAGGAGGCCCTGTAATACCAGCCCGGGGACAAGGTCTGGTTATCCACGCGGGACATGTCACTCGCCTTTCCCTATCCTACGTCGGGTTAACGAGGTGACATATACCCTCCAGTTACCACCTCATATGAAGATGTCACCCTCATTTCATGTCTCCCTCCTTAGGCATGCGGTTCGGGGCCCTCTGGATGAGGAGGGTCCGGGGGCTACTCCCCCGCCCCCTGCTCGTATTGGATGGCGAGGAGGCTTATGCACTCCGGCGGCTGTTGGATTCCAGACGTCGCCGAGGGAGACTACAGTATCTGGTGGAATGGGAGGGGTACGGTCCGGAGGAGAGCAGCTGGGTTCCTGCGGTCGACGTCCTGGACCCCTCCCTCTGCCAGGAATTCCATGCTCTTCACCCCCTGCGACCGGGTCCGCTTCCCAGGGGACGTCCTCGCTCTCGTCCTCTTTCTGCGCCGGGAGTCGCAGCTCAGGGGGGGGGTTTCTGTAAGGGTTGCTCAGGGTTTCGCAGCGATCAGGCTCTCCTGAAAACTAGGATCATTCATTAATTATATTGTTTATACTGTGTTATGTTAGTCAGACACTCACTCGCTATCCAGAGAGGGAGGTCTAGGCATCTCTATGCTAGGTCACACCTGAATGCACGGGACAGGTGTGGCTCGTTACGTAATTTCCTTTGTGTATATATAACTAAGACGATGGCATGTTACGTTGTCGAGTATTGTTCTCTGTTACACTGCCAGTGAGTTGTTCCGCTCATTACCTGTGCCTTTTGTTATACGTTTCTGATTGCTGGATTAAATCAATACCCTGTAACTCTGCATCTGTCTCCATCCTCTTCTATACAACCGTTACAACTATTACTTTACAGTTAACGTTAACAGAGTTATAACCGGTGATATGGATAAAGCTAGCTATCGCAATTTCATCTTAACTTACCTTGGTAATTGTGGATAAACTCTTCATGGAAGAATTTATATCCCTTGTCCAGTTTGTTCCCTTTAGTAGACGAATGTATCTCCACACTCTTCACCACATCAGTGCTGGTGAACTTCGGAAGACAAGTCAGGCTAGTCGAAAACGCTCTATCTGCCATTTTTCAATCAACAAAGCATACAACGAAACGGGCTGTACACTTCATTGACGTATTTCCGGTTGTTGCGTAAATGGTCTATTGTAATAAGATAAATTGTAATAACTAGCAGCTCCAGCAGGGGACCCCAAACGTCCCTTTCCCGAGCAACATTAACCAGCTCCGACTGGGGGATCCCGAGGCGTTCCCAGGCCAGGTTGGAGATATAATTTCGCCACCTAGTCCTGGGTCTTCCCCGAGGCCTCCTCCCAGCTGGACCTGCCTGGTACACCTCCCTAGGGAGGCGCCCAGGGGGCATCCTTACCAGATGCCCAAACCACCTCAACTGGCTCCTTTTGATGCAAAGGAGCAGCGGCTCTACTCTGAGATCCTCACGGATGATTGAGCTTCTCACCCTATCTCTAAGGGAGATGCCCACCACCCTTCTGAGAAAACCCATTTCGGCCGCTTGTACCCTGGATCTCGTTCTTTCGGTCATGACCCAGCCTTCATGACCATAGGTGAGGGTAGGAACAAAAACTGCCCGGTAGATTGAGAGCTTTGCCTTCTGGCTCAGCTCTCTTTTCGTCACAACGGTGTGAAACAATGAGTGAAATACCGCCCCCCTGCGCCGATTCTCCGACCAATCTCCCGTTCCATTGTTCCCTCACTCGCAAACAAGACCCCAAGGTATTTGAACTCCTTCACTTGGGGTAATGACTCATTCCCTACCTGGAGTAGGCACTCCATCGGTTTCCTGCTGAGAACCATGGCCTCAGATTTAGAGGTGCTGATCCTCATCCCAGCCGCTTCACACTCGGCTGCGAACCAATCCAGTGAGTGCTGAAGGTCACAGGCTGATGATGCCATCAGGACCACATCATCTGCAAAAAGCAGCGATGAGATCCTCAGCCCACCAAACTGCAACCCATCCCCACCCCGACTACGCCTCAATATCCTGTCCATAAATACTACAAACAGGACTGGTGACAAAGCGCAGCCCTGGCGGAGACCAACCCTCACATGAAACGAGTCCGACTTACTGCCGATAACCCGGACACAGCTCTCGCTTTGGTCATACAGAGATTGGATGGCCCTAAGAAGGGACCCCCTCACCCCATACTCCCGCAGCACCTCCCACAGTATCTCCCGGGGGACCCGGTCATACGGAATCCACATTGTTCCTCTTCAACCTGAGGTTCGACTATCGGCCGAACCCTCCTTTCCAGCACCTTAGAGTAGACTTTACCAGGGAGGCTGAGAAGTGTGATAGCCCTGTAATTGGCACACACCCTCTGGTCCCCCTTTTTGAACAGGGGAACCACCACCCCAGTCTGCCACTCCTTTGGCACTGTCCCAGACTTCCATGCAATGTTGAAGAGACGTGTCAACCAAGACAGCCCCTCTACACCCAGAGCTTTCAGCATTTCTGGATGGATCTCATCAATCCCTGGGGCTTTGCCACTGTGGAGTTGTTTGACTAACTCAGTGACTTCCACCAGGGAAATTGACGACAATCCCCCATCATCCTCTAGCTCTGCCTCTAATATAGAGGGCATAGAAGTAGGATTCAGGAGTTCCTCAAAGTACTCCTTCCACCGCCCTGTTACCTCCTCAGTTGAGGTCAACAGAGTCCAACCCTTACTGTATACAGCTTGGATGGTTTCCCGCTTCCCCCTTCTGAGGTGGCGGACGGTTTTCCAGAAGCACTTTGGTGCCGACCGAAAGTCC
>JACXGM010024461.1:0-15720 GCA_016801145.1 Umbra pygmaea
AGAATCTATAGATCATCTTTTTTGGTACTGTCCTTATGTTGCTTGTTTTTGGTCACAGGTAAAAGAATGGATGAACAAATGCAATATTTGCTTTGAATTGACGTTACAAATAGCAATGCTTGGAGACTTAAAATGTAGTAGTCAGGCAATTAATAATTTGATAATTATTTTGGCAAAGATGTTTATCTTTAGTTATAAATTGGTGGAGTAATTGAGAATAGAAAGGTTTTATAATTATGTGAAGCATCACAGTAGAGTAGAAATTTATATGGCAAATAGTAACCCAATATGGCTTTGGTTAAAAGATAGATGGACGGTGTTGGGTGTGGATGAGGTGTGGAGCAAATGAAACTGGAATATGTAAAACGCACAAGATTTGTAAATATTGTAAATAACACAAATTGTATAAGCTAGAGGTAATATTAAAATGGCATAGGTAATTGGTCTCAACATTTGGTCACGGTAGGTAAGGGTTGGGATGGGTGTGGAGTGTAGGGGCAATAATAATAAAAAAAAAACAAAGTGGGATTGGAAATGATGCACAATATAGAACAATGACAATCATGTTGTTAAATACTGAAGCTGACCTTTCCCCAAAAAAATGAAAAAAAAAACACAAAATGGGTTCATGCAGTCCCTTCGTATAAAGTCAAGCTCACCAATCAGAAGGGGCCCAAGGTGACTGCGCGTACGCCCACCAAATACAAACGTGAAAGCCGAGAAAAACATTACATTTGTGGTGCGTAAAGATCATAGACAGTATAAATGAATGGAAGAACAGACGCCATTCATTTTTATGGAGAGCAAGTGAAGTCAATTAGAAGCACTTTTTCGGTGTTAGCCGAGCGTACCGCACAGCCTCACGCTGAGCATGACAATGTACATGTGACCTAAGCAACGTGTCTGAACGTTGTAATTCTTCTTGTAGCTTTGTGAAGAGAAATCTGAATCATTCCGAATCTTGCCTCTTGCAGAGAAAGGAGAGCGTGAGTAGGAGTTGTCCATGAGCGTAGGAGCAGGAGCAAATTTTGGTAAGTAGTCTGATTAACCATTTGGTCATTTTGAATGTATGCCTCCACGTCCCCCCGATTGCCTGCAAGCTTCTCCTAGATTATGAGGTAATTTCTCTACTGTGCGACAGTAAGTTGCGTGGTTATGACACAATAGTTAGCATATTTTCACAAAAATGGCTGCTATGGGGCCATAACATGAGATACAAGGTAATGGAGCTTTTAATACATTGACCTGTTTCTTTAGAAATAAACAATGAACAAATAGAATCTTTAAATGCTTCGGATGTAAATTTATTTGCTGTCAAAACGACCCCTAAAATGAATGGGAGTCTATGGAATGCTAACATATGGTGATAGCCAGTTAGCATCAGAATCCACCCAGGGCTGCTTCAACTTCCGGGTCTAAGCCTAGCCCCTTGGTGGCGAGCAGTATACTGGATCATAGAAGTGATGCGTTAATTAACAAAGATCTTTCCTTCTTTTTTGTGAAGGTTTATTATTTCTACAATCCAGTACCTAAGGTACAGACAGAGCCCGTCTACAGAGTTCACTGTTCCCTATTAAGCCCCATTGTATCGAATTTGGTCTTGTATTGTATCTTCCACCAGAGTTCCACTGGGGGTGACCGCGGGCGAGTGCAAAATGCATGGGAGTCTATGGAGCTAGACGACTAAAATGTCCTACTCAATAGTGATATAATATCAATACAAATCAGAAAAAGAAAAAAAATGCCTTGCAGATGTGCATTGATCAATTGTTCAAATAGTGGGAAAGGGTTGTGCTATTTCTCATTTCCCAAGGACGAATAAAAAAGTAAACGTATGTGCTCCTGTGTTCATCGCCAAAAGCCAATCTGGATTTATGGGGGTAGCAAATCAAAACTCCTTCTAGCACGTGTATTGACAGGGAGAGCCTAACCTGTCAGCTGTGATGTCAATCCCTCGAGAGAAAAAAGGAAGTGACTCAGAGCTTGCCGTAAAGCAGTACCTCTGGCCGTACAATGTGTATGATGTCATTAATATTTCATAATGCTTTTTAGAACAAACTTGCAACATTCAAATTACTAGACCAAAAATTATATTCTGAGAAAAGTAGATTTTGAGGGGTATAGCTCCATAGACCTCCATTCATTCTACACTTGCCCGTGAGCACCCTCATATGGAACTAGAGTGGAACTGCAACCAGTTCAGAAGCCGGAAGTTTTCCAGAGAGCGGAAGTTCTCCCCTTATTAGACATTCTCTGGTACGGATCAGTACACTAGTTCTTTTTGTTCATTTCATCAAAATGATTCGTTTATTTGAATGAATGAGATCCAAAGGTACGAGTCAGTAAAAATAATCGAACTTCCCATCACTAGTGTGTGGCAGTCTGAGGCAGGAGATACGTGCTGGCACCCTGCCGAGCTGAGCAGCACCACAGTGACTACATTTCGTCAGTTTATAAATAAATAAATATATAATATGAAAATATAATGCTGCAAATTCAACAAATTAACATTTTCAGTTCTTTACAACCTATAAAATGTTTTGAAACTCTGTTGTGCATAATAATTTGGAACAGTGCATTTTGAGTTTTTTATTTTTGAAAATAATACTGTTTTTATTGGGTGGTTTGATCATTGAAATTTGACTTATACACTAATGGTTGGTGACTTGAAAATTATACTGACTGTCATTTGCATCGACTATTTAGGAAAATCAGTGTAAAATAAAATTTGCATAATTATTTGGAATGCAGTGTAGTTATTAATTATGTACATTTATTATTTGAAATGCATGTAATACATATCATGTTGTAATGCTCCATAACGTTTTATATGTACTTGCGCTTGAGCAAGTATATCTCCCTAGTCGCTAAAAAAGCCTGCACCTCATTTGGCCGCCTTTTCCTTCCAATTCTCCGCTGCTAATGATTGGAACAATTTACAAACATCCACCGTCCCCATCACTACTTTTAAGGCATTACTTTCAAATCTACTGATTGACCGCTGCACATGTTGACTTTACTCCCTCTCCTGCCCGTTTATGCCCTAGCGCACTCAACAAAACCTTGACACAATTGCACATATTCAACTGCACAGCTGTCTTTGTATAATTGGCACATTGCCATTTTCAGCCATGTTAATTATGTTACCTATCCTAGTGTAATTTCCCTTGTACTGGCACTTTACATTCCAAATGTACCTCTCTATTTTATAGCATATTTGCACTGAATGTACAGTATTTTTTAATTGAACCGAATACTGTTTACATGTGTAACTGTATACTTGAACGTTTGTACTACATGTGTAACTTCATGTCACCTGCACCTATCCCCTTATCTTGGCCAGGTTGCGATTACAAATGAGAACATGTTCCCAATCAATTAACCCCGTTAAATACAGGTTAAATAAAATAATTTAAATAAAAATTCTATTACACAGTAAATATTGACCTGAAGCTTGACTTAAAAATAAATACATCGCAAATCAAATTGCAATAACAATATCTGTCAGAAAAATTGCAATTAAATATTTTCCTTAAATCGTTCAGCCCTAATTATATATCCTATTATTAATAGTAGTTACATATGGTTCTAATGTACAGTATTTTATTATAAATATTTTACTATGTTATGCGCTAAACTTTAATGATGCTGACCTTTTTTCCTTTTCCAGCTCTCCTCTCGTACTCTGCTTGCAGGTGATGAGAGATATGTGGATATGGTTGAAATTCGATGAAAATATTATTTGGCTTATTGATGTTAAAATAAATGTTTTTGCTTTTCAAACTCTTAGTGGTTTCAGTTAAAAATGTTGTAGGCTCATTTATTTACCATATGAGGGCTATAATAACATTGGGCTTGTTTTTGAAGATGAGTATGCTTGTTCTTTTTGCGGGAGTTGGCAACTCCGATTGCTTCCACTGTGATCTTCCAAAGAATATACTGACTGTAGGCATCTGTTTTGCAGCTTCAAGTCTGTGTCAACAAAGTATTGTTAAAATCATAAGGCTTTGTGTTGTTAATGTGCAAAACAGTTTCCAATGTGTCAGCAATAATGTCATGACATTTTGAGTATAGCTTTGGAAAAACTTTAGTGATGGCAAACTATATTTTTTTTTGAGACTCTGCACACTTTAAAAGGTGCAATATGTACTCTATGTACTGTAATAAATCAAAAAATGACACCAATGCCTCATCAGAAATTAAGGAAACATGTTAAGCTGAAATACTATCTTTTCTGACAACAATGCTAATGTCAGTGTTTTTTCTTTTTGAAATGTACATTTCGTGACAGAATTTATGTTTATGTGTTGGCCTGTGTGTTGTTATCAACTGCCCATTAACAGCACGATCTAGTTGACAGGCATACCTGTAAAAATGCAAACCCAGCACGCTACAGCCATGGAAGCAGCAAATAAACTTTCGAGATCAACAGAGATAGATTCTACCCAAAAACATTCTGCATGTTTCTAAACGACTGCATGACCAAAGACGTAGTAAAACACAATTCGTTGTCATGGTTGCGCTGATCTTGTTCGTCACGTTAGTTTCTATTCTGGGGAGGAGGGGGCGGCGGGACACGACTCAGGGATTTTGAATTTGGACTGCAGTACCCATTTTAACCACTGGCAGTCCGTTTTACATATTGGACCTTTAGTAATAGTAATTATTCTGTAATCAACAATAATGGATGTGGCTATTGGCACAGGAGCTGTCTGTGTCAATTGGAGAGGGCGAAGGTGAACTGCATATGACCGACATGGATTTTAAATTGAGATAAGCAAAATTGAAGCGGGAGAGTAACAAATATGACAGGCACAAGTTTTAATACAAGACTATGAATTAAAATGGGAAAATCAATCACTGGCCCCAACGGGCAAGTGACTATTTTTGTTTACTGGCCCGACATTAGTTCTGACTGGCCCCAGGCTAGTGGGCCATCATTAATGTTAAACCCTGCTACGTTTGCTAGATCATATAAATTTCACATGGACCAATGTGTTTGAAAAATTTCAGTATCCCAAAAACAACCTGAAAAAAACTGCCGGGCCCAGAAGTACTAGCAGATGTAAGAAGCTGGTTAGCATGATATATTTGTGTATATATTTACAGGACATAAAATAAAAACTGATGGATGACAGAATATTGCTCAGTCTGTATGAATTGGAGCTAGCTCGGTGGTATGACTGTTGATTGACTTTGGAGGATTTTCTAACAGATCATATCGGTGAAGGATATAGTGAATAGCTAACTAGGACATAGGCTGTCTGGACGTATTTGTCAGATGGTTGATGGCACGCTACCTAGCTAGCTGGCTAGCTAGCATATATCTTTTGCTTATTTTTTTATACTTGCGACACAGATTATTTTAAATTTTGACGATTTCGCGACCGGTTTTGTAAATGTTACTAGGTACGTTGAATAGCGAACTAGGCCACAGGCTTTAGGCTACATTGAAAATCACTAGAAGCAACTCGCTAGGGGGGCGGGAACTATGTTCGCTTTGAATGCTGAACCTAGTGGTATTTCAAGTGCAAACCGATACAGTAGCGGCTGAAATGTACTCTTGGTTGATCTCGGATGCATTGGCAGGCACAGCATTGTATGAAATAAATATAATATTATAATAATATGTAAATACTTTAGAAATAGCCTAGAAATCTAGACGCACCCTAGTGGCAGCAAATATAACTTGCAGCTAGAGTCAGTCTAGCAACACTCCGTTGGCTTGCGAGTTAGAAAATCCAAATTCTGGTCAGGCCAATCACATTGTGTATAGAGTTGGTGGGCGGGCTTAATGTAATTACGGGAAAATAAAGTAGATGGCTGCTGCTGCTGGCGAACAGCTGTCTTTCGAATCGGCTTTGGCCGCGACTCTAGAAGACTTGGAGTTAAGTTTTTCTTTGAGAAAAGAACGGCACTAAAGTCATTCTCCCAAACGAAAGATGTGTTCGGAGTTTTGCCGACCGGATACTTCGTTTCTCTGGTTGGTTGTGGAATTTGAAAGACAACCGTTTATCGCGCTCCTCGGATTGAGCCCTGCCAATGGTGAGTTCCCAGACCCAACATCTTGATGTGGGTTTGGCTTGTCAGGCTAACTAAGAAACTGATTTGCTGTGAAACGTTCCTTTAAGCAACCTGGCGCCCTGCGGTTCCCTCAGAGGGTTTGTGTACCTTGTATCTGGTCAGGTATCCTATCCTCTGAGTGACGGAGGCCTGCATGGAGCTGAAGTCGTCCCTCAGCTTGTTGTTGTCCTTACGTAGGTGCTGCTCCTGCTCCAGCAGGGTGGTGTAGCGGCGCGTGAGAGACTGCTCGTTTACACACAGCACTGTCATCCTGCGGGCCGCCTCCGCCACATGCCGACGCAGCTCATCGGGGTCTTTCTGCAGAGCCTCCAGCCAGCGCTTTCAGAGGGGAGAATAATGAACCACGTTTGGGTTGTTTTTACATACAGACATCTGTGAACTAAACTCTATGGAAATAGCAAAAAAAAAGAGCTAAATAACTAGTAGCATTGTCCTCGCCTCAGCTGTCTTGCGAGGTCAGTTATGATTGGTTAAGGTACAACTTTAGGAGCCCTTTTATGTATGAATTATTATGGTTCATTCATACCACACAAAACAAATGTAAGCAAACCCCCAAGAAATTCTCTGCAACTGTCTGAAATGGACCACGTGTGACAACAGCAGTGTGGAAGCCAGGGGAGTGAATGCTGTGTCTTTGCGTTGCTCACATTGAACTCTTTGATCTTCACAGTGTCCACCTCTTTCTGCTCCTCCAGCTTGTTCCTCGTCGCTGTTAACGTCTCTCTCTCCTTCTGCCACATCTCCTTCTCCCTACAATCAAATTCACACAGACAAGTAGGAATTATTTACCCTGCTCAGATGTAAGTCTTTGTGTACTAATAATACCTTTCAAAGGTTTGGGGTCACCCAGAAATGTTCATGTTTTTGATAGAAGTTCATACCTTAATTCACCCAGATGGCATTCAAATATAAAAATATATCCAAGACATTACCAACGTTGCAAATATCTATCATTGTAGGAAATTACTGATTTATTTATTATTATTTCAGTGTCTTTTAACTCATCTGTAGTTAATAGTTTTTTTGATAATAATCTCTTATCAATGCAATGCCACCTTGGTGAATGAATGTATCAAAACAAATAAATAACTGGGTGAAATTTTTGACCAGTAAAAACGTACTGTTTTTGTGCCGTAAAAAAAGGGGCCTGGCTTGACGCTATTCTTTTTCACATTCGTCATTATAAGCTTATGGGTGTGGTGTCCAACACCAGTGTTATACTGAACATCTAGTTTAGTCCTTCAGAGGATCTGCACCTGAGGTGTTCCTTGTACAGCAGGCCCTGCTGGTGGCGAATCACAGCAAACCTCCCCTTGTACTCCTCCAATGCTGACACTAGCTGCTTGCTTGACTCCTTCCTGTTTTCAATCTCCTACAAAGTAAAAGCGTGTCAAATGTCACTAACATCTTCAGGAAAAACTGTTTGACGAGAGAAAAATAATACATTGTGTTTAGTTGTGTTTCTTAAAGAAATGAATAGCAACAGGCAGAGCTGGGTGAGACTGACCTGTAAGAGGCGAATGGCATACTCATTCAGAGAGCTGATGACCTCTGTGCTGGAGAGGTCCATGTCATCAGGAAGATTCATGGTCCTAAAGACCACCTCCGCCCCTCCAGCTTTTCTCAGAACCTCCACCTCACCCTCCAAACAGGTCACCTAAACAACAGAGGTATGAGGGAAACGGTTTAATCCCCCTATTATACATTTAGTCCTAAATTACATCCATGGCTGCAGGACCGTGTAAATTTACTATACATTTTTAAGACACCTTGTGCAGAAGTGGAACTAATGTCAGTAAATTAACGGTTTCTATGGATTGATTGGATGACGTCAAATTAATCGGAGCCTACAGGTAACGTTCTGACTTTAACAGTACTACATTTTTGCCGTTAAACCAGTGTCTGTGGCAAGATATTAAGTAACATGATAAAATTATGGAAGACAGAATTGAATTGTCCCTTATAGCAAAAAATATTTTGACTTCCACGCGAACGAGCGAAATTACGTAGCATCCACATGGCGTACTGTACATTCAACGGTGTAACTGGATACCTTTTCTTTAGCTTTGACCAGTTGACTCATGGTGTTGGCGGCTTCCTCTCGAGCCCCCCTCAATTCCTGTCTGATCTCATCGTTCCTTCCAGTCAGCTGGTCCACCTGGGCCTTCAGATGAAGGCTGGGGTCAAACTTCCCATCAGAGTTCTTCATCTCTATGACCTGGAACGTAAAAATGGGAGAATATTTGCGGCCAACTCCATTCGAATTCATGGTGTGATCTGAAATTCAAATGTTCCTTGAGGGAAAACATTTAACAGTAAAGTGAGGATAGTGTGACTGGCTACACTTACATGGACCAGTCTCTCCAGAATAGGGATAGACACAGTAGCATGTGAGGCAGGGGTTTTCTGTTGATCATCCTTGATGGCCTCAAGGATCTCCTTTATGCCTTGTTCCAGCTGCCTGTTCTCTTTAGACAATTCTTCCACTAATACGAAAACAGAGACAACACAACAGCGGAGTTTATTCAACTGTGTCAAGGAATTTGGACATCCACAGTACATTTCTTACTCCAAGCACTGACAGTATCATGTCTCTTACTAGGTAAATATACTGAGGAAGCTATAAGATTGTGTATAGTTCAAAATAATATTTTCATGGCTACAAGCCATATTTCAAAGCCATATGTGTAAAATGCTGTGAGTTGCCATAAATTGTACTTGTCCTACTCCATGATATAGTGCTTGTTTGTACCTACATTTGGATTTCAGCTGAGAAGAATGTGTCCGTTGATGCTCTAGCTCCTTATCTTTCTCGTTCAGTTCTCTCCTCTGATGCTCGCACTGCAAACCGTAGGGAGGAAAAGCAGTACAACAAAACCCTTTCAAAACATGTCAGGCCAACGTAATTGTTGACATCATGGTTATTTAATGTTTTTTAGACAGAAAACAAATCTTTATTGTTTAAGAAAGCAGAATGTGGACTTGTCGTGTTAACGGACCTTGTGCCTCATCTCCTCCACATATGAAGAACTAGAGGGGGGGTCCGGTGCTGATTGGACGGACCGGGGAGGTTTGGCATCATCCTCTAGCCATGATCTGTTAACCGTCATGTCTGCAATGGAGAACAAGTGTGGTTACTTGACCTTTTACTTGACCGACCAACTAATATTTTAGATCAGTGTAAAAGATATTTATTTACCTTTGTCCTTCACCATTCGCCTGATTTGTTTCTTTAATTCAAGTCTCTCATCTTCCAACCGTTCGATCTGGGGGGTTAAATGGAGTCATGTGTTTTGCCACTAGCTGAACATTTTGCCCCAAATGGCACCCTACTTTCTACATACAGTCCAGTTGCCAAGCATCACACTCTTAAATCTTAAATTAGTGCTTTATTCAAATACCAACTAAATGGTAATCTTTAATTACTTTCCTGTAGAGATCACAAGGGCATTTGCCATAATGTCATTTTGTTCAGTACAACATGTGATATTGCATAAATTAAGACTTAAAGATGGTGTGAAGTTTAATTAACGCTGAAGCATTACATGTGCTCCAAAGGCAGTGGCTTAGATTATCCAATCACCATTCAAGATTCAAATCACACGGTTTATAATAAACTATAACGCTGTAGAATCATTCTATATTGACTCACCAAATCTTTTTTTTGTGGTAATTATATTTTCCCTGATTTTCCTCTGTTCCCAATTCCCTCTCTAATCCTGCCTTGTAGGCAGCTCTGCAACTCCTTGTACAGATCTTTGGGATGACGAGGGGCACGCACATGGTTCATCTAACCACATGTCGCCCGAGCCGCTGATTCTTTTCGCACTGTTCCTCCAACATGGAAGCCTTTAGTCGGATCATGCATGGGATGACTACGTTCACCGACTATACTTCTGCTATTGATTTCACAGACGCCCAATCTGAACACATTGTTGCTGGAGAGTGACATGGCAGGATAGACTTTATCTGATTTATCTAACTCAAATCCCAGGCAGCGCTATGCCAATTTTGCGCTGCCTCGTGCAGGTGGCCCGAGGAAAGTCAAAAATCCCATGGTCAGGCTTGAACCCACGACCATCGCGACATAGACTGTCCTGCAATGCAGCGACTTAGCTCACGTGGACCCCACATGGGACAAGTTCTAATGATGTCAAGAGGTTGATGTCAAGAGGTTCCTACTTTACCTCCTTAGTGAGTATCTGGTTCTCTGCTTTGAACTGCCGCTGTTTCAAGGATTTGGTTCTTCTGAATTCCGTTAAATCCACTTCTTCTTTTGGGTCCAGACCTGTTTGTGAAAGAGAAAAAAACTTAAATATAAACATGAATCATTGAAACTGTGTAACTATTGCAGTCACTATGCTTACATTTAAACAGCCAGACCAATTCTATTATTGTCCTAAAAATTGTTACTATGAAGCTGTGGGAATGGTCTGAGGTGAAAAGATACCTCACGCATACTTTCTGAGAACCAATGATAAGGTCGTGAACTCAAGCTCTCTGCCTGGTGTTTGCATTAGTATTTATCAACGGGAAACATTGACTCCAGAAGTTTTTTATTCCTCTGTACAGATTCATTTCCCTGTCTTTTTCCTCAAGCTTTCCAGCCCCCCAGCTTGGCACAAAAAGACCCACCCATAGCGCAGTCATAATAATGTGTAGACATTTCGTAGATACTTCCCATTTCCTAGCATGGTAGCAAACTTGGCTAATGACTAGTTTCGTTTTGGGAACAACTTTGCGGTGGAAATATATCCGCCATGTGCTTTTCTCGAAGTCTCCGTTGTTTTTGTAAAGTAAAAGTGAAATAATCGGCATCGACCAATCAGGACTGGCATTTAGGTAGCTGCTTTCCGATAAAAAAAAATAAAAAGTTGAATGATTTCTGACCAATCAGCTAGGGGCATGTTCCAATACAAATACTAACAAAAAAACTGAGTAACTTTAGAGCATGTTGTTCATTCCTTCCTCGTGACCCGGGCGCCACAAAATAAAAACTGCAGGACCACGCTATGCCTCCACCTGACCTTCTGTTTAGTTAGGAGTTGTTTTGGAATTGTTTTGAGTTACCCAGTCGTTGCCTTAGTTCTTCGTTTTCATCCAGGAGGTCATTGATTTTCATTTCAAGCTGGTTGATTTCTGTGATCATGGCCTCTGCCTCTCGGTCTCGAACTCTGATCTGATTCTTACATTCTTTGATCTCAGCGATGGCTTCCTTCAAACCATCAGTTCCCTGCAAGACAGAAAAGACAGCCGCGTCGTGGACTAAGAGACAGTTTTTGGCAGAGCACACACCTTCAAATCAAAATCTTTTTAACCCGTTAAGTGACTGTTTGTGAAACTGAGAAGACTATGTAGACTTACGGACTCGTAGAGTCTCATACAATTCAGGGTGTTGCTAAGCTCTTTGTCCTTGTCCCTTGCGTCCGCCTCGGCTAACTCCGCCACACGTTCTGCTTCGCGGGCTCTTTTCTCTGTAGCCTGCAGCTTAGCGGTTAACTCATCCAGTTTTCTCTGCTGGATGGATGAGGACAGACCTGGAAGGACGTTTTAATCAATTTGCTTTTAAAAGACATTTCTTCTCAGTGCCGATAAAGCTTCAACGTGTAATACCAAATGAAACATTAAACTTTAAAACTTTTTAACTATTTCACACGCACACCTCTGCCATTACTCAGTGGCTTCTTGAGTTCCTCTATGAGAAGGGCATTCCTCTCCATCTCCTCCGTGTACTGCTCCACTTCCTCCGTCAGCATCTTCACTTGATTGTCCCTCTCCTGCACGGCCTTCAAGACAATTATTTTATTCTTTCGAATCGATTAGGACAAATTGGCCAGATGGAGCCAGCGTTATTACAAGGACACAACAGAGCACCACAGCTGATTCTGATTTGTGGACAATATTTTGTAGTGAAATATTGCTAAAGTAGATAAAAAAAAGCAGTGAGAAGTATGTAAAATAGACAAGAAAAATGGTCCAAGTAACTTACAGCACATAGCTCATATATGACCTGGTCACAAGTCAGTGATGTCAGTGCAAGTAAGGACAAGAGGAAATAACAACATGAATAGAACAAATCAGATGGATGGAGATAGAAAGGAAACAGGTTTTCAAAGATAGTTTTTTATAAATTCACATTCAAACTGACACATTTCAGAGATAAAAGAAGACAAACAAAAAACACATTGTTTTAACAAACAATGCCAGTGTTACTACAATCTGGTACATGCATTGTTCCAAGTTGCACATGTGCCAAAGACTACACAAAACATCCCCTTTCAGGAACAATAAACAATTGAAAACAAATGTATATTTAGACCATGTTCCTGGGAGATATTTGCTTTAATTTAGACACTTTAAATATGTATGTAGTCCAACTAAGAAGATGTTGAAACAGACCTGCTGCAAGGCAATGATGTTACTCTTGTCTGTGTCCATCTGGGCCGAGCGTAGCTTATCCCTCAGTTCGTGGATCATCTGCTGGTATCCTATGATCTCCTCATCTTTTCCAGCCAGCACTCTCTGAGGCAAGGGAGAAAAACACACATCACAGACAATCACAAACAATCACAAACACTGACAAAAACTATGTCTGTGAAGCTATATTGTAGTGGGTTTCTGCTATAGAAATAAAGCTTGCATTTCTTTGGCTATCAGGCTATAATTTCGTAAAGTTTCTTACCTGTACTTGACTATGTTGATACCATCCACTGTATTGAAGCTCACTCTACTATAAAATCCTTTAACTTTATCACAGGTCCCTTCATTTTATTTCATCTGACAGTTTTTAATACTCTTCAAAGAGTTGTGTAAACCTGCTGCTATTTTTAGAATGTCAATCTGTGACAACAGAACAACTTTCTCTACACTGACCAGTTAAAAATGGAACACTTTAAAACTCTATTTTATTTTTATTTTTTTAAATACAAAAAAGCAGTATGTATGGGACAATGATTCGCTTTGTTCCACACAAAAGCACAGGCTAAAATGCATAATTTATATCAAAGATGGACGGGCGTGTGTCACTTGATAAATACCGTGGAAGCACAATGTCATGTCTTCATTGCTCGAAAGCTAAAATAACAACTGTACTGTGCAGGCAATCATGCCATCTAAATGGCCTTTTCAGAATTTTAACCCACCATGAAATACAGTTTGATTTGTAAGTTGATCACTGAAAGAGAAAACATGTTCTCATGGTGACATTTTAAAAATAGCACATTATGGGCAGCTTATGGGCAAATTGATTTAACACACTCTTTTTATTATAACGGCCTGCTATGCAAGCATGTAATATAATGAACATCTCTGCTGAAACGTATAGGGTATGATACAAGCTTGTAGGGTTAGGGTTACTGGTAGTGATTCCATATGTATAACACTGAATTAGGTCAATCTGTTGTTTCATGCCTGAAATGAATAGTCTCCAGTTGGCATTTTGCCTAGATTCTTTGGTGTCCCTAGATACATGGATGAGTATAGCTATGAAGATTTATGGTAATAAAAGTGCTGGTTTTATTTAATTAAAATGGTTAGTGTACACTATTGATCAATGGTTTTAGAACACCCAGGGATTTTCTTGTTTTTCTAAATTCACCAAGGTGGCACTATATTGATTAAGATATATATCCAAGACATTACCAATGTTGCAAATGTCTATAACTGTTGGAAATTACTGATTTTAAAATTAATTATTCACAAATAGTGGCAAAGCCGAATTTTCAGTAGCCATTAATTCAGTGTCCTAATGAGGAAAATTTTAGCTCATCCATAAGCTATCATGCTTTTGACAAATTTTTATTTAGAATATTTTTCTATTGAGAATGACAACAGTGGGTCCGAAACAAAATGTGTATCCCATCTAAATCTATAGCCCCCCCCACCAAACACAATATGATGAGAAATGTGCTTTATGTCAAAAGGGCCATTAGGGGATGCAGAGGAGATTTTAAAATGGTCCCTTCGAAATGGAACCAGATTTTTTGTGTGGACTGTACAGGACTACCAGAGCAGTGAAAGAGGGAAATTGGTATGGAAAAACAAAGTAACGCCTTTAAAGACGTAGAGGTGCATGAAAGTAGCTCTAAGTGTCACCAAGGAGTACTTGGAGAATGCAACCAGAACAGGAGCTTTTAAAATGTTGCCACTCAATAGTAGGAAAGATAATTGGGAAGTACAAGCCCACCACTGAATTTGCTTCTCTGATGTAAACCTACTGACTCTGGGTACGTTTCCTCCCCAAATTAATGAAGTGACAGTCTGATTAATTGACTTACAGAAAGACTTGAGCAAGAACAATGGAAGACTGAAAAAGTTAAAAGGAATTTGGGCAAACTACTTATTTTAACAGCATTATTCTTCCCATAAGTGACAGAGGTAAATTACCCCACCTCTGAAAGTCAGCCTTCATCTGAGTGAGAAGGGGGGCAATGTTGACAGAAAAGATCCAAGGTACGGTTAAGCTGAAAGGGCAAATCTATCTGTTGAAGCTGCAATGCTGCTGGATTGATAGGGAAGCACTCTCACTTCTGGAGATTAAGATGAATCAGAAAAGAACCAAAGTTCTCCAGAATGGAGAGAATGGAGGGTAAGGAAGTTGCAGGATGTTGTTAAATGAACCATGTGTGGGCCCTTCAGCATCCCGTATCTGTTGATGGGGGGGGTTGTGGAGCTGTAGAAGTGGCACGGTTTAGCGGGAATTGGACACGACCAACTGGGAGCAGATAAAATGGGGAAAATAATAATAAAAACCAGACAATCACAAACACTGACAGAAACATACATACACTCAGGGCCAGTCACCGAGATATAATGACTGAAATACAATCTGAAAACCACTAATGAGCAGGTAGTACCGTATGTGAAGTAACAAAGACAGGACCCAAAACAAAACTTTTACTTTTTATCTACGCTGATGTTTTAGGCATAAAAGTGAACATGGCTACATCTTTGAATTTACGTCTTTGTAGTGACTTCATGTACACTAAAATGCTGTTATTATACAAGCTACTTAATTGTTGGGTAGTGTAATGTTTATTATTTTCAAACAAATCACATAAAAATGGTCTCTGAACAAATTGTAAATGGAACAGTGACTCCATAATATCTTACTAGCTCAGCTTATGTTCAGCAGCACTAGTTTTGACATGTTCTGCCTATCAGTTACAATAATTGGTTTGGCTATTTACTTGTCAACTTAACTACAGTAAACCTACATTAAAGCCAGTCAAACCATTCTGACCATTACATTTTAAAATATTTACTCAACCCAATTAAGAAACAAAAAATGATTACCACTCTTTGTCTGGCCCCTCACCTGAGACCAATTTGCCATGGGAGACCCTACCAGGAGCACAAAACTCCAGACAACACAGCCCTCAGGTTCATTGGGACACACAAACCTCTCCACCACGATAAGGTGATGGTTCCCGGAGAGGCAGACAAAGAGTGGTTCAAAAACACTCCAATGAACAAGCGAGGAAGAGGAAGAGAGACCCTGCCCGGAGGAAGCCCGGGGCCCCCGTCTGGAGCCAGGCCTGGATGGAGGGCCCGTCAGCGAGCGCCTGGTGGCCGGGTTTGCCACGGAGCCCGGCCGGGCACAGCCCGAAGAAGCAACGTGGCACCTCCCTCTCCATC
>JACXGM010024462.1:0-15720 GCA_016801145.1 Umbra pygmaea
GACAAAGTAATATATTGTTAAAAAATTATAACTTTATTCACGTTATGTTTGGCGGCTCCCTGGATCTTATAACAACTAGAGCAGTCACAGGTTATATGACGCCATTTATGGGCGACAAAATGAAACGTCCCGTGTCTTCGAATTATATTACAAATTTCTCTGGATTTGAAAGTTAGTGGAAACATTTAGGATAATGTAAGTTCACAACTAAGAAGTATATATAATATATGTATAGGAATGTTTGCTTTTAATGCAAAGTATGTATTTTGTTATTGTTTTGATTGATATTACATATTGTACCTTTAAAGAGGCGATAGCCAACTGTAGCTAGAGGTAAGTATAATGAAGGGAGGTGATGTGGTCATGTTGATTGACAGTTTTGACTTCTGACTGGCAGTACGTAGTCCTCCACACTTCTAAATTCCTAGCTCTGTCTGTTGCTATGGTGATGTTTCCAAGCTGTGAACAGACGAGCCAGACTGAAAAGGTTGGGGTTATCGTCTCCCACTGTTAAGGACGGGGTAGAGAGTTGGACTTTCAGAAACCAACCCACCAGATACTTGTCCTGCCTCATTCTGTCTCAGCCTGGAGCATGGTTGTGAAGGATATACAGTGCATCCAGAAAGTATTCACAGCGCTTCACTTTTCTCACATTTTGTTATGTTACGCCCTTATTCTGAAATGGACGAAATTCATTATTTCCCTCAAAATTCTAAAACAGTACTCCATAACATAACACATGACAATGTGAAAGAAGTGTTTGAAATCTTAGAAAATGTATTAAAATAAAAAACGGAAAAGCGCATGTACATAAGTATTCATAGCCTTTGCCATGACACATTAAATTGAGCTCAGGTGCATCCTGTTTCCACTGATCATCCTTGAGATGTTTCCACAACCTGATAGAAGTTCACCTGTGGTAAATTCAGTTGATTGGACATAAATAGGAAAGGCACGCACCTGACATTAACAGTGCATGTCAGAGCACAAACCAAGCCATGAAGTCCAAAAAATTGTCTGTAGACCTCCGAAACAGAATTGTACCAAGGAACAGATCTGGGGTAGGGTACAGAAAAATATCTGCAGCATTGAAGGTCCCAATGAGCACAGTGGCCTCTATCATCCGTAAATGGAAGAAGTTTGGAACTACCAGGACTCTTCCTAGAGCTGGCCGCCTGGCCAAACTGAGCGATTGGGGGAGAAGGGCCTTAGTCAGGGAGGTGACCAAGAACCGAAGGTCACTCTCACAGAGCTCCAGCGTTTCTTTGTGGAGAGAGGAGAACCTTCCAGAAGAACAACCATCTCAAAAGCCCTCCATCAATCAGCCCTGTATGGTAAAGTGGCCAGAGAGAAGCCACTCCTTAGTAAAAGGCACATGAGAGCCTGTCTGGAGTTTGCCAAAATGCAACTGAAGCACTCCCAGAACATGAGAATCAAGGTTCTCTGGTCTGATGAAACAATGATTGAACTCTATGGCCTGAATGGCAAGCGCCATGTCTGGAGGAATCCAGACACCGCTCATCACCTGGCCAATACCATCACTACAGTGAAGCATGGTGGTGGCAGCATCATGCTGTGGGTATGTTTTTCAGCGGCAGGAACTGGGAGACTAGTCAGGATCGAGGAAACGATGAATGCAGCAATGTACAGACATCCTTGCTGAAAATCTGCCCAGAGCACTCTGGACCTCAGACTGGGGTGAAGGTTCATTTTCCAAAAGGACAATGACCCTAAGCACACAGCCAAGATAACACAGGTGTGGCTACAGGACATCTCTGTGAATGTCCTTGAGTGGCCCAGCTAGAGCCCAGACTTGAACCTGATTGAACATCTCTGGAGAGATCTAAAAATGGCTGCACTGACACTCCCATCCAACCTGAGGGTATGTGTGCCAAGTAGGTGTGCCAAGCTTGTAGCATCATACTTAAAAAGACTTGAGGCTGTAATTACTGCCAAAGGTGCTTCAACAAAGTATTGTGCAGAAGCTGTGAATACTTGTGTATATCTGTTTTCATCTATTTTTTTTTAAAATAAATTTGCAAAGATTTCAAACACACTTCTTTCACATTTTCATAATGGGGTTTTTGTTTGTAGAATTATGAGGGAAATAATGAATTTAATAAATTTTGGAATAAGGGTGTAACATAACAAATTGTGAGAAAAGTGCTGTGAATTCTGGATGCACTTTAACTTAACGTGTGTCCTCCACCACAGCCAGATTAGGTGGAACAGGAAAAATCCCTGGTCCTCAGTTATCTAGTGCCCCCTGAACTGTGGCATAGTCTTTGTCTGATTAGACTTGTGTGCTGGTCCAACCCTGGTCGGCTGACAGAAGGAGACCTATGAACTCAATGTTCACAGGCAATCCTTTACAAACCATCTGCCAACATGGCAGTCTTCAATTCTTTTGAAAGCTGCCCTAAAGCTCCACTTCTACGTCTGAGCGTGCCTACAAGCCCCATCCAACTGCCCAAGACATTTGTCCTGTGATCACATTACGTGTTCAACAGAGAAGTTTTTGACACCTACAGTTAGAGAACGATGCGTTCTCCAGCCTACAACGTAGTGCAGGAGCTACTGTACATCCACTGCCAAGAGTCACCAAAGTGTCCAACTTACCAAATCCAGATGGTGCTATGAATCTTCTGTGCATTTCCATTATGCTGCAACCAAGATTTAATGTACTAGTTTCAAGTAAGAACTGCCTTAATTGAGCAGCTGTAAAAGAGAGACTTTACTTGTTAGTTGCTTTTTTGAGTAAAACAAATAAAAAAAAGTTTGTCAAAAAGCTAGTGGTGGAGAACCCCATTCAGATAGCCCAAAGTAGTTGTTTTTTAAGGCTACGAGTCTAGTCCTCGTTCTGTTGGTTTGCCTCATTACTTTTTACCAAACTTTCTACCTGAGCACTCCTTCTTTCCTAACACTAACAACTCAACTTTCCTGTTTGGCACCTGTGTCATGTTTACTTCGGAACAACATACTAGACACTCATGTGAATACATAATGTAGAACCCGCATGTCTAACTGACCTAGAATGAGAGATTGCGTTGTATTGGTGATCGTTTCTATCAGCGCCTCCACCATGTTACAGTTGTTTACTCTAGCGTCGTCTCCTAAGAGCCCTGACGCTGCCAATGCAAATTCAACCCATTAAACAGACCAGGCTTGAAAAACCTCTCTTACCATCTTTCTATCCAGCTCTCGTGCTCTCTCTAACTGATACTCGCCCTCCCTACATCTATCTCTCTAACTTTACTTCCATGGCAGATCATACATTCTTTTCTCATGGCTTGGAGACATGGAAAGCAATAGGTTTGGAAAATGGAATTCCAGTTGGAGCTCGAGTCGCGATAAATATTGTACGAGCACTGAAGTTTATTGTTGATATTGTATTGTAAGGTCTCTTGACACTTCCCAACCCTACTAATGTTATAGTACTTAAAGACAGGGGTTGACATTAATTTTACTAACCACTTGTCCTTCGGAACAATAAGTCTGTTTTTTTTTACTGTTTTTTATTCTGGGTATCAAGCAACACATCTGTCTATGTCATATTGAAACCAGACAATATATGGTAAAAACTTACATTTCAATTTTTTTGCCTTGTATTTAGGGAGATGTTTGGAATGGCAACAAGGCCATCGGCCATGGAAAAAATTGGCAATTTAATTGCTCTTAAAAGCATCAATTCAAAGTGAGGTGCCATCATAATTTTAACATGGCCTCCAACTAACATTTTGCTCACAGATGAAAAATAAAAATCTACCAAGTCAGATTATTTAGCCAATATGTTTGAGGTTAATAACAGATTTTCAAAGAATATCTCTCACTTGCTATCTTGACTATGCTTTTCAAGCAGTTGCAGTTCAAACTGTTACCAAACTTCATGCATGTAAATTCACATTAGAAATTGAGGAACATGGGATTAAGTCTCACTTTAAAGAAATATTCTCTCACACAATGCTTCTAAATTTCTCTCCTCTCTGACATTATCACTCATTCAATTTTGGACACTGTTGCCCACAGTTACTTTACTGTTTTGATGAAGTGTTAACGGTGAATGAGCATTTGCACTGTGTAAACAAAGATGAGTGTCAACGGGACAACCACGCAGTCAGGAGAGTGTACAATGACTAACGTTAGCTATCCATCTCGTACTCCTATTCAGGAATGGCAATACTGTGTTAGAGAACATATGATCCAATCACGGGCACGCACACGCACACACAAACACACACTCACTGATTTCATGGGAGAAAATACAAGTCACCAATTGCAGATTATAATTTTAGCTCAATCTCTGTAAATGATAAATGTAAGGTTTGTATTCATTCTTCCATTCGGAGAAGCTGTCTGAATTCTAGTTGTGATTATTTTTTTTACAGGTATTGACAAGCTCAATGTCAATCCCAGTAAAGAGAGTAAATCAGTAGGTCTGCAAAGTAAATATCAGATCAAACAGTGATGAATTACCATTTAGGATATGACCAGATGTAAATGTGACTCAGGTAGGCTTGGATTTCTATTTGGGATCATCCCTGTTTTCCTTTATCCCTAACCTCAATCCCTTCATATCATCATCTATGCTGACTAGAAACTGTTGCTAAGCTACCGTATAACTACAGAGCCATGGAAACAGCATCTCTGTTCTCTGAGACCTCCAGCCCCTCTGGTTTCCTGATCACCTGAGTAGGTATTTTAATTCAGTATTTTTTAAGGTGCATCTATGGCAGTTCACACCCACACCCACTTCTGTATTTTACAAATGGCGTTTACTTTAAATCCCTCCTTAAAAACCCTGAAGAGAGAGTTTGGGTTTTAATCCAAGTCAGACATCAAACACGCATTGATGAATTGGGAGGGGGGGGAACTGTCTCTCACTCAATTACCTAGGATATGTAAATGTTAGCACAGTCATTTGTTGTTTGTGCAGCTTTTCGTTCAGTTGACTGCACACTGGCGTGCTGTATTTTGGGATACCATCAGAACTCACAAGGCAATAAAGAACGCAATGCACTTTTCTGCCCCGTCCTTGTTTTGCCCATTCTTCTTTACCACAGGAGTAGAATAACAATTTTCAGAATACCTATACTCAGGTAAATTGGTTATTCAAATGCCAGTGACTTCGACTTCTGTTGTCTGCAATATTCCGTTTTTTTTCTCCCTGTTCCCGTTTTTCACAAATGTTTGCTCTTATTCTGAATTGAACTGACTGCAAACAGTGAGCAATTTTCTTTTATTCAGTCTGATTTTGCACGCACGATAAAACATCAGAATGTTCCAGACAGTAAGGTAATTTTTCATAACATGCTTATCGCACTCCTCTACATTTTCCTCTTTGTCACACAAAGAGCAATAACAGTGCCTCGGGCGAACATGGCACTGTTTCCCTAAAAACCAGATTCAATATTTAACTTGACATTGAGTTGTATATAGGGAGTTGGGAGAAGGAATGTTTGGGAGGAGGGAGTTTGGAGGCCAAGGAGAGGTGAGTGACTCACCCTCTGCCACCTTCGTGTCGCCTTAGCCCCCAGTTCCCCTCCTCTACATCACCACCTCCTCACACACTTCTTTCTGCCGTGATTGCAATTACCCACCACTTCAGGCCATTGTTATTCTGCTCGTCATCTAGCGGTGTGGTCTGATACTTGATTTCCGCAGTGCCTAAGAGCTTCCTTCGGAAAGTCGAGGCATTTCATAGGGTAATAATTCCCACTTGTGATTGGCTGCTAATGCCATCACGGACCCTGGTTTTGTTGAAATAACAGATACTGAAGGAACAAATCTTTGGCCATGAAGTGAATGGCAGTTGAGCGACTGTAATAGTGCGTTATGATGGAAATGACTCAGAGAATCATCCTCGCTCTCTTCTGGAAAGCAAAGTGTTTCTCTCACTGCAACTGAATCTAGTGAGCAGAAAATGTGATGAGCAGATGACATTGTCACAATGTTGGTACTTATTTGAAGTACTGTGGGATTGGGGAGTTCTGTAGCTAGTATACAGTACTGTAAATTTGTGAATTCACTGCAAAGTACTTTCCTGAATACTACCGGTACTCCAACTCTTGCTCTGATTCCCAAATACTACTTAGAGAGTTTAGTGTTTGGATTTTTATTTTTTAAGTAATTGAACAAGGCTAGTTGTTGTCTCGCCTTATACAAGTGAAGATTGGTCGTCATTTTTGCATGTTTGCAGTAATTAATTTATCTTAAGTCCTGCTCACCTTGGCCTCATTGCTTTCTATTCAATATATACATTTTAAATATATATTTTATTTTGCTCTTATTTAATTGGGCAAGTTGACTAATAATCAATAATCATTTGCAGCATTGACCTGGGCAGAATGTTATGAGTGGAGCAGGAGGAGTTATTTACTGACTTGCTCACCGTTTTCACCTTGGCGGTTCGCTGAGTATTACGTTGCTACTAACCATCATTACAATTCATTTTAATAAGTGATATTTAAGGTTTCAGACATTAACAGCCACCAGTACACGAGCAAACCAATCATCTTTGAAGAGCTTGACAAAAAACCTGCCATTTCCCATCATTAATGGTTGATGGGGTTGATGGGGTTGGCACAAAGACAGATTACTGTTACAAACATGGGAAATTGGATTCCCAGTATAGAGCTGTTAGACAATGTGGAGTCCTTGACATATATCACACATTCCTGTTTGCAGCTTGGTTTCTGTGCGTCTGGCGCCGTTAGACGAGTCAGTCCTGGCCGTCCGACCCCAGGGTAGCAGGGACGAGAAGTACGATGATGAGCGTATGTGTCCGTGTTTCTGTCCATGTAGCGCGCGCCTGTGCTTATTTGAGTTGTCAGTCAACAGCAAGGAGCAAAGTGCTGTCTCTGGAGTCACCATAAAAGACAGCCGACCACAAGTCACTGATGCATCTACAATCATTAATATTCATGAATATGTATAATCATAATGACTGCACTTGGGCTCAACACGGGTCAAATGTTTCTGTGTACAAGAGCTCAGTCATTTTTTTTTACCCGTATCTTTGTCACTGTGTCACTGTCTCATTCTGCTTACTATGCATGTGTTATAATAAGGGAAATTGACAAATGTGTTTTTCAATACTGAAAGAAAATCTAATTAAAGTATTTCTAAGACATTTTCACAATTGTGACTGTAATGCATAAATTATTTCTCAACATTTTTGTTGCTTGAATAATTTTGTTCTAATTTTATATGTTAATTGATTATTTCAACTGCACATGAGAAATGCAAATAGGATCACAAAATCGTGAAAACAGAGAACTGTTTCTCACAAAAAACGTTAGTGCTTTTATCTTTTAGACCTATTTCTTACTCAAGCATTTACACTCCTGCAGACTGACTTTCAATTGTAAGTCAATTAGACATTAATGGCTGTATGTTGAGTTATTTTCAGGGGACAGCAAATTTACACTGTTATACAAGCTGTACACTCACTACTTCACATTGTAACAAAGTGTCATTACTTCAGTGTTGTCATATGAAAAGTTATAATCAATTATTTACAAAAATGTAAGGAGTCTACTCACTTTTGTGAGATACTGTATAATCTGACCAAATAATAAGTTCCAGTCTAGGAACCAATGCTGTATATAAAAGATAAGATCAATATCTGTATACCAAAATATTTAGTCCTAAAATCTGGTACCTCGCAAGGAGACTACTAATATACATTCAGACTTTGCCTATTCCCTCTAGGCAATGTAGTGTTCTTTCTAATATCCTTTCTGTCATCAGCTGCTCTGTTTGATTCTGTTTTGTATCGCCAAAGTGGAAATGAAACTGCAGAATTGACAGCTAGACGGAGTGTATGCTGATAGTCAGCTAGAATGAGCATATTACTGTTGAGGGCAGAGAGAGTGCTTCGTTTTCTCACTGACTCTGATATCACAGTGGGATTCATCCAGTAGGCCTATTTGTCTAGATGATGGCCACATCATCGCTTTTACATAGATGCTTCTATCCCACTGAGCATGTTGTCATGATGTAATAATGATATTTCTGTGAGCCACTGCAGTCACCGTATCGTACGGAAAGTAATGGTTTTGAAAAGGATTGATAATCAGATGTATTTACCCCAGTAGAGTCAGGCCATGAAGACTGCAGCGTTAATGCTGTGTGTTCAAGAAATGTTTTTAACACCAGGCACAAAGCCCTACATTTTAACAAACAGAACTAGACATGTTCATACCTACATATAACAATACAGATGCAGCCCAATTTATAGAAACTTTTTCTTCAATTAACCTCTTCTCCAATAAATTAAAATGTTAGTTTGATAGTACTTTGTTACTGGGTTTTATTGCAGAATCTTTTTAATTTGTAAACTTGAGTGTAATAGTATTTACAAAATAAACACATCGAGCTGCGTTTTGTTAGTCTTCTATGTTAGCTCCACCTTGTATAGCACTACATCACTACGACAATTCTTAAAGTGTTAGCAACTTTGAGCTGACATTTTATATCCTGTGCATTCACAAAACCTAACGTCTACATGCTTTCTCTACAGAAAAACTTCCTTGTGTGAACACAGCACACTTTAAACAAGCCTCGGTTAAGAACGGTGTAAATTGCTCTCGGTATCTGAGAAAAAGCAACTGCAGACAAACATGTAGTAGTAATCATCGAGTTAGCTGCCCTTTTCTATAGCATTTAGACATTTTCAGCTCCAAACTGCTCTCATTCTGTAAGTTTGATTAGTGTTCTTCATGTTCTTCACATCTGCTATTTTTTTACATTTAGGTTTTGGATGTCATACATTTTTTATATGATTCAGATGTAGAATGTTTGTTAGCCGTTTCAGAACAAAACACTATCTCTTCTTAACCATTATTGGGTGCTATTAATTTGCGCTGCCTTGTGCCAGAGGTTCCGGGCAAAGTCAGAGAAGCCATAGTCAGGCCTGAACCACTGACTATCATGACATAGCTTGTCCTGCAATGCAACAACTTCGCCCGCTATGCCACGAGGACACAGTCTCCATCATGCCATACTTTAATGACTCCTTGTGTTTAGGCCTGGCGCCTGTGAATTTAGTCATATTTCTGTAGTTAACGAACCTCCCTCATGTATCAACTAAAGTCTCGAAAAGCACTAACAAGATTATGTTTTCAATTATTACTTACATTGGGAATGAATTGGAAAATATTCAAATGCAAGTGTGTGAATTTCCTGTTCTGTACTAGTTTAGTCCTTGATGAATTGATGATGAAAGCTCATGTAGTTTAAAGTCTTAGATTCACCCTCTTATCTTTCTCCTTTAATCTTTTCATTTCAACGTCTTTTCATGCACTTTGTGAATAACACGTGTGTTTTCGTAGATATATTCAGCTGCTTGGCTCTGATTAAAAGCTCTGACACAGTGTGTCAATGAAGAAGAACAACGCTGCTGTTTCAGTGTAGGGCTGGGCGATGGAGATATGGTGTGTGTTTATGTGTTTCACCAGAGTCTTATCACCAATCCCTATCATTTTCACATGTCAGATTGATTGTGTCTCTAACGTATGGTTACTCGCCTCTCAAACTGCCGGCAATTCCCACGTTCCGCTCTTTATCTCAGATTTCACACCGCGGTGCCTCCCGATCCACACGGCATTACGGCAACATCACAAATCCTTACATCATATGCTGAAAACACACCCAAAGACAATGGCTGGATATCGCGACCTAAACCAGCCTTTTATGCTGTACACACTGAGACCATTCAGAGCAATGTGGAACATTGAGGGGACAATTCTCACCGTGCTTGAAATGTAACCACTTCACCCAGGATTTAGCCTGAAAAACAATGTCTGTTTGCCCAGAAGGAGGGGGGGGTCTACCTGCCTTCAGAGTTTGGCCTCGATGACGTTGAAAGTCGTATGTTTGAGACGAAGGTAAGCGATGCGCCGTGTACCGGCCCTGTCTGACCCAATCCGAACAAGGTTGCTGTTTCGACTAAAATAGACTATGGAAATCAACAGTTTGTCAGGGTCAGTGCTGTTATACAGTGTTTCCAGGGTAAACTCAGAAGTTACTATGGCATGTCATCGATAACTGGAGCATAGATCTAATTACATACCAATCTGAATTTCACATACCCCTCGTTCGGTTTTCTTTTCTACCCAGCCTCAAGTGTGTGTTTTCCTGTCTGTTTGGTGTTGGTCCGACTACAGCTGAATGGTCCGTTACATCTCCCTTCTAGTAGAGAAGTCAAGAGCTTCCCTTGGGCCATGGCCTGCTGATGTGGAGTGACATCTGTCGGTATCACTGACTGGTTGTTGACATGATAGGAGCGATACTGTAGGTTCGCAACAGGTTCCACTATTTACAACACAGCTAAAGCCCACTGTACAGCCAAGGCGCTTGATTGCTTACATTCTTTGTTTCCTTCTTCGCTGCTAATCTTGCACCCTTTTACACAAGCACACATTCACTGACTTGCCCATCACATTTTAAAACGCCTGAATGTCGACGTCTTGTCAAAGCACAAGCTAGTACCTGGGAAGCACAACTGGAGGGTCAGTCTGTAATTCATGCAAGGCCAGCATTCTTCTTAGGGCTAGTCGTCATCTGGCTCTCTCCCTGTCACCACATCCGAAGCTACAGTCAGAGCACCGCACAGCGCTACACTGGAGAAATAGAGCATATTATCATACTGCAGATTTTTCACCTCCCTGGGACATTAGACGGGACTCAGAAAGCTGCCCGTAACTGGGACATGGGTGGTTATGTGGCGTAACTCTGCAGTTGTTCACTGTGTGCAAACTCTATATGGGGAATCACATCTTCCCTGGCTGTTTCTAATACAGATGTCCCATATCTTTTTCAGTGTGACTCCTCCCACTCACTGATTATTCAACCAGTGAATTTGCATGGTAATTCACCACAGCCTTCAATCGCCTTGCTAGCATAATGTACTGCTCCCTCTTTTTATCTCTCTTTTCACTCTCCCCTTTGTTTACTCCTCCTGTCCTCTCCTCTTCCTCTTTGTAGGTTTTTAAAGCATGGCGGATAGTGTCTTCTAGTCAGTGCTTCCTGGCTGTATAACATAGAAATGGGAGAATTGACATACCTTACAGAAGGACAGATTTTTGCATATTTTTTGGCCGCCCACATGTACATGAGTTGGTGGCTTATAATGTATTATAATTAGCTCAGTTACACATTGTTTTCCTTCCTTTCCATAATGTCTTACAGAGTACGTGAGCAGTCCATGTTTTGGTTTAATTTCCCTTGCCGTGGCCCAGGACTGTAATGAAAATACATGCGACGTTCGCTTTTGGAAACGGTGGCAGAGAAACAAATCCATAGAATGTATTGATCTTGTACCTCACTATGCCTACACAGTATGGAAACACAATGTGATGTGGGTGAAATATTGCTGTCAATGTGTTTATTCATTAGCGCCGTTGCAAGGATAATGATTCTCATTGGCTGATGTTTAATGAGGTACAAAAAAGGAAGTGTTATTATTGCATACTAACCAAGCCAATACCCCGGTGAACGTAGCCTGGACATTTGGAAATTCTATACTGCACGACCTGAACTAGGTAGCTCAGAACAATGATTATAAATATTTAGTGGATATCTATATCTTATTTTCACATTTTAAGAACTCTGTGTCTGAATATGGAAGCTTTGGTAGCATACTAAATGCCTGATATTATTTGTTCCTCTTTGTAAGGCACTGTCAACAAGATAAGTTTAGAAAATTTCTCTGAAGATTTGGTAGAATGTTGTGTCTTTATTTTGTATCTCCATCTCTTCATCCAACACTTACTTTGTCCTTTTGTCTTCTGTCTCTGACTGGTAGAAAAAATAAATAATGTAAATAATGAGCAGGGGTTGGATCTTAGCCAGTCACAGAGCCGAGTCTCCTTCAGCCAGTTACAGGATACAGCATTCTAGACGTTTCAAATCGCTTAAAGCTGTCTCTTTGTCATTATTTTTGGTTCTCTTTGTTGGTTAGTGAAGGTCTTGCTTGTTCCTCTGTTCCATGCAAGGTTCTCCAAGGAGCAGAGATGGCCCTGCTGTCTCCTCATACACACGTCTGTGAGCTCATTTTAAACCACCTCATCTGTATAGCTGATTTAAATCCACTGTCACTTCTCAGCGCTGCTTTAGGTTATGTGACTAGAGAAAATAATGAGCCAGCTCAAGACACTTTCCAAAGCCTTTCCATGGTGTTGTACTGACGTGTTCATACTCTTATTAGAACTACATCACTGAATTATTAATTGTCTAATTGCACTGTTTCACTGTCATCAACCTTAGCAATGAGCTAGGATCACGTCTGTAGATCACATAAGGTACTTTGGGCAATTTTTTTGTATCTGTTTCTCATTTTGAAACCGATTCTATAACATTTCACTGTTTAAAACCAGAGCAGCTACAGTAGATAACTATACGCTGAGCTGTGTTAATTCATGTTAATTTATGACTGTTTAGAAGCCATCAAATCATCTATGTGATATGAGATCTATACAGCATAAGAAGACTAAATTCAGCTTTTTCTCTTCACAGCATATTGTAGTGTCTAATTAATTTAAAATAACATCCTATCTTGTTTGGTTGACAATGCACAATTTCAAGTGAAATAAGAGTATACAAGCCGGGACAGATTTAAAAGGCTACTCAACTTTTTTTAAGTAAAGCTATTCTCTTAAACAGGTATCCATATTCATGGTTTAAGGTTTTTTAATTGATAAAAGTTAAAGTAGTGAAAGAGTTAATCAAAATTAATGAGTTCAAGAAAAATTAATATGGACCTTCCTCTAATATGGCTGGCACAATAACTGTAATGTAATCAAGTTATGGACATAACTCTAAACAAAAACACTCAGTACACACTGGTACAGCAGGACACTCCATCATCCCCAGGTCAGAGATGCAGAGCTTTGAAGACAGGGCTTTCTCCAGGGTTGCACTTAGACAATGGAACTCCTTGCCTCGAACCATTTATGACCCTGAGTATGTCAATGTCGTTTTTCACCGCCTTAAGCTTTTTCTGTAAAAAAAAGAATAAAAAATCCTAACCCCTGCCTCCATCCCCTTGTGTTGTTTTCAGTTGTTTGTTTGCTCTTTGTGTTTGAGCTCTAAGGGCACTCACTCCTGTTGAAAAGCACTATAAGTACCATGCAGTATTCTTATTATTCTGATTATTGAAAAGAAAATGAAGCTAGGATTATAGAATGCAAGTAGATATTTTTTATAAAAAAGCTTTTTTTATTTGTTTCCTGGAAAATAGTCATTTCCATAGTGTAAAAAATGGTCAAGTTTAAGAAAGCCCAGGACTTTACATGTGTTTTGAATTAAATTAATAGCTTGCAAGGTGGCATTAAATTGATCAGTAATATGACTATAAATTCTTTAAAATGATTATGGCTCAGCCTAATTACTGATGAGCTAAAGGTCATTTTAGGTCAATTTTGAAAATGTGGCCTTGCCAAATTGATTTATAACTCAGTCATTTCCAACAGTGATATACATTTCCAGATTGGTTATCTCTTGAATATGTATTTTAAGTCATTCAAAGCTAACTGAATTTGCATCAGACATAAAAATCTCAGGGTGTTCTAAAATGTTTGACAGGTGGTAGTGTATATATTATACACTCATCTAAAGGATTATTAGGAACACCATTCTAATACTGTGTTTGACCCCCTTTTGCCTTCAGAACTGCCTTAATTCTACGAGGCATTGATTCAACAAGGTGCTGAAAGCATTCTTTAGAAATGTTGGCCCATATTGATAGGATAGCATCTTGCAGTTGATGGAGATTTGTGGGATGCACATCCAGGGCACGAAGCTCCCGTTCCAACACATCCCAAAGATGCTCTATTGGGTTGAGATCTGGTGACTGTGGGGGCTATTTTAGTACAGGGAACTCATTGTCATGTTCAAGAAACCAATTTGAAGTGATTCGAGCTTTGTGACATGGTGCATTATCCTGCTGGAAGTAGCCATCAGAGGATGGGTACATGGTGGCCATAAAGGGATGGACATGGTCAGAAACAATGCTCAGGTTGGCCGTGGCATTTAAAACGATGCCCAATTGGCACTAAGGGGCCTAAAGTGTGCCAAGAAAACATCCCCCACACCATTACACCACCACCACCAGCCTGCACATTGGTAACAAGGCATGATGGATCCATGTTCTCATTCTTTTTACGCCAAATTCTGACTCTACCATCTGAATGTCTCAACATAAATCAAGACTCATCAGACCAGGCAACATTTTCCCAGTCTTCAACTGTCGAATTTTGGCCAGCTCTTGCAAATTGTAGTCTCTTTTTCCTATTTGTAATGGAGATGAGTGGTACCCGGTAGGGTCTTCTGCTGTTGTTGCCCATCCGCCTCAAGTTTGTGCGTGTTGTTGCTTCACAAATGCTTTGCTGCATACCTCGGTTGTAAAGAGTGGTTATTTCAGTCAAAGTTGCTTTTCTATCAGCTTGAAGCAGTCGGCCCATTCTCCTCTGACCTCTAGCATTAACAAGGCATTTTCGCCCACAGGACTGCCGCATACTGGATGTTTTTCCCTTTTCACACTATTCTTTGTAAACCCTAGAAATGTTTGTGCGTGAAAATCCCAGTAACTGAGCAGATTGTGAAATACTCAGACTGGTCCGTCTGGCACCAACAACCATGCCACGCTCAAAATTGCTTAAATCACCTTTCTTTCCCATTCTGACATTCAGTTTGGAGTTCAGGAGATTGTCTTGACCAGGACCACACCCCTAAATGCATTGAAGCAACTGCCATGTGATTGGTTGAGTAGATAATTGCATTAATGAGAAATTGACCAGGTGATGCTAATAATCCTTTAGGTGAGTGTATATAGACAGGCGTCTCACCTAAGTTAGGTATAAGGCCTTAAATCACTTTCTAAGATGCCTTAAAAGCTCAGAAACTGTGATGAAACATACTTGGAGGAAGCCTTGGGTTCCCTAAAATTAGTTTTGGATGTGAGAAGTTCAAAGGGGAATTAGAATTTACAAATTGTTAGGGGAGGAAAATTGAAAGAGTTAAAAATTAAAATGACCGATATGACAAGAATTGCTGTTTTATTGTTCCACAGATTAAGGAATTAGTGGGGTTGGGTTTAAATCATGCATGATTATATATAATTGTTTTTATATGTGCATAGCATAGTTTAGACTTTTGCTTCAACAGATCTGTGTTTAGAGAACTTTGGTGTAAACTTGGTTGTAAACACTTAGGAAAGCACTCCATGCTTGTTCAATATGTTATGTAGAGAGCTTTATGGTACCGATTCTGCACTCTTTTCTTCCTAACCACCTCAGCCTTGAGGAGAAACGCAGGGTTGTTATGTAATGTAATGCAGTATTTAGGTTTTAGGTGCTACGTGCCCTACTTCACGCACAATGTGCAGTACAATGCATCCCTTAGAATGATCTACACATCAATTAAGATGGTCTATGCAGTGTCTGCGTTAGTTAGGATGATACATGCTGTGTATGTATCAGTTATGATGATCCAAAATGTATCTGCATCAGGATGATCTACACTGTATTGGCATCAGTTAGGATTATTCAAGCTTTATCTGCGTCAGGATGATTCATCCTGCATCTGCATCAGTTAGGATGATCAACAATGCATCTGCATCAATTAGGATAATCCACAATGCATCTGCCTCAGTTAGGATGATCCACAATGCATCTGCATCAGTTAGGATGATCCACAATGCATCTGCATCAGTTAGGATGA
>JACXGM010024464.1:0-15719 GCA_016801145.1 Umbra pygmaea
GCCACACCCATCACTGTATGTTCCTAGTGTCTAGTTGGCCATACAAATCTCACCCTCCTCCATACAAAACAGGACCTTGCCTCTAATCCATTAGTCACCACAATTCCAGTGAGGCTTCTGAATAAGATTATGTCACTTTGTCGACACAGCTGAGCCCCTCAAAGACGTTTCCTCTCTGAGGGACAGGAGGCTGAATGATGAGGTATGGGTGGTTGTGGCCCTGCCTAACTAAGAAGTGAACTGGAGTATAACCCTGATAATTACTTACTGAATATTTGATCATTGTCACCCTTCTGAGAGTCATTTTATACACTCATCCTGACACAAAATGGAATGGTTTCATGCATAAATAATAAAACACCCTGAAATGAAACTATATTGAAAATAACCTGCCAAGATAAATTACAGCATGTGCGATTGGAATTTTAAATATTTTTATTGTCCTCCGTGTCCATTTGCCTGAAGAAATCATTTCTATTCATTCCAACTCATAGAATTACAGTACATGTATTTCTCCACTCAGATTGAATGTTCACTGCTTTAACTATTTTATAAAGGATATTTTTTGTTTGTATAGAACACAACATATCTTTTAGAACACTCAGCAAAAATGACCACATTCTAGAAAGCACAGACAGTGAACATAAGCAAATGAAATACATCTTTAAATATTGTAATTCATACCTCAAAAGGAACACTAAATACAAAGGATAAATAAAGGGCTTAGTAATGCAACCTGTAGGATCAACAGAAACACAATGTTTGAATAAAACAGTGTGTTTTTGTGTATGTGCACGTGCATTCATGTGCATTTTATGTGCGTGTCGCTACACACGCAGGGGGCAGCCATGATTAATGGACCACAGTCAATTGTTAATCATGAGCAATGAGTCTATTGTCTGATTCACATGAGATGAGAGGAGGAAAGCAGGAAAGTGTGGGACTGGAGTACAGACGCGAGCAGAGGCAGTGAGGAAAAAGGAGCGTGAGGTATGGATGGAGATGGACGTTTTGTGCTATTACACAAGAGAAGGGGAGTGTCTTACATCTGATGAAATGAGAAAGTACATATAAAATGTATGTGCAAAATGGAACAACTGACCTTGTTGTAACCATCACTCTATACTTCTAATTCAAGGATTTCAAACTACTAGATGAATTAGTGAACCACCATTTCAGGTTTGAAGGAAATGCTACCTTGCTAACTACATCAACTACATAGGTATTTTACACAAAAAAACTGTAATATAAATATTCCTGTAAACAATGTATTTTCTCACAAATGATGGCAGACAAAACACTTCAATGTGTAAACATTCTGTTGAAATTAGTGGTACAGACAGATTTCTGCTGGCTATATTTACCACAGCGTCAGAAAGGGTCTTGTAACTGCAGCTATGCCCGACACTGCAGCTATGCCCGACAAAGAGGAGGAGAGCTAGGAATGTGTTTTCGTTTAACCTTGAATAAGGGTCCTAAATCAGCACAAACCTACATTACTTATACAACCTTCATAAGTCATACAAAGTTGCCTACATTGTAATATTTTATATATTTTTTAGTTCATTAATGAAGACTGATTATTCCATCATTAAGTGTAGTGTTCCCCAAAGTTCTGTGTTAGGACCTTTATTCTTTCAGTAATACACTACTTTTCAGTTCACAAGGGGCTTAACAGTAACATTGGAGAACGTAAGCATATTCAATAGTAATTGGAATCCCCAATATTGAACATTAAAATAGAAAGCAGTAACTTTTACTAACCAATATAATATTGCTGTGTGGTCAAATAATTCAAACAGCTATGGAAACTTCTAGACTCTGACGGAGAGCGAAACACTATAGGACTGTTTTAATTTGAATAACATTTCCACAGCGCTTGAATTTAGACTGGCATGTACTGTATGGGCCCTATTTTAACGATCTAAGCGCACGGCGTGAAGCGCAAGGTGCAAGTGCGATTTGGGCATGTCCAAAACCACTTTTGCTAGTTTGGCAGCGGAAAAAAGGGTCCATGCGCCAGGCGCATGGTCTAAAAGGGTTTTACTAAGTGTCTTCATTAATTCATGGGTGTGTTTTGGGGGAAACATGCAATAAACCAATCAGAGATTCCTCTCCCATTCCCTTTAAGAGCCAGGCGCTTTTGTACCTTTTGAGCAATGATATTATGATGGCGGATTTGCACCGTAATGTTTATTTGTAATATTTTGCATTTTCGTGTGCTGCTGCGCTTCCTGTGCGTGTGCAACAAGCATAGTGTGCACGCGCTCTGCATACGCCTAGGTGCATTTGACGAATTTGCTTTTAAAATAACAATGACATACTGCTCTAAAACTATATATAAAAAATATATTTTTTAATATATTTTATTTACAAATTTAACTGCATTGTTGACTTATTTTCCAATTTTTCAGTAAATTGCTCACCTATGAAATTATGTAAACACATTTAAGCAGAAATAACAAACATCTAGACGGTTCTATAGCCTGTAATGAGCGTCTGGATTTTGGATGAAGGTATTTTCGACCATTCCTCCTTGCAAAACATCTCCAGTTCAGTTAGGTTTGATGGTTGCTGAGCATGGACAGCCCGCTTCAAATCACCCCACAGATTTTCAATTATATTAAGGTCTAGGGACTGGGATGGCCATTCCAGAACATTATACTTGTTCGACTGCATAAATGCCAGAGTAGATTTTGAGCAGTGTTTTTGGTCATTGTCTTGTATCCAGCCCCGGCGCAACTTCAACTTTGTGACTGATTTCTCTAAATTATTCTCAACTATCTGCTGATATTGATTGAAATCCATGCGACCCTCAACAGTAACAAGACTCCCAGTACCGGCACTGACCACACAGCCCCACAGCATGATGGAACATCCACCAAATTTTACTGTGGGTAAGAAGTGCTTGTGTTGGAATGCTGAGTTTTTGGCTGCCATGCATAACGCCGCTTGTTATTATCAAATAACTCCATCTTTGCTTCATTAGTCCACAGCACCTTCTCCCAAAATGAAGCTGGCTTGTCCAAATGTGCGTTTGCATATCTCAAGCAAATCTGTTTGTGGCGTGCAAAGTGCAAAGAATTGTTAAACGATGCACAGTGACACCATCTGTAGCAAGATGATGTTGTAGGTCTTTGGAGGTGGTCTGTGGGCTGTTTTCGCCTTTGCCTCTCTGATATTTTACTCGGCCTGACACTTCTGGCCTTAACAAGAAGTGTGCCTGTGGTCTTCCATTTCATCACTATGTTCCTCACAGTGGACTCTGACAGCTTAAATCTCTGTGATAGCTTTTTGTAGCCTTCCCCTAAACAATAATGTTGAACAATCTTTGTTTTCAGGTCATTTGAGAGTTGTTTTGAGGCCCCCATGTTGCCAGTCTTCAGAGAGTCAAAGAGAACAACAACTTGCAATTGGCCACCTTAAATATCTTTTCTCATGATTGGATGCACCTGTCTATGAAGTTCAAGGCTTAATGAGCTCACCAAACCAATTGTGTGTTCCAATTAATCAGTGCTAGGTAGTTACATGTATTCCAATCAACAAAATGGATACCCAAATTTACAAGGGTGCCCAAATTTATGCACCTGTCTAATTTTGATGCATATTGCACATTTTCTGTTCATCCAATAAACCTCATTTCACTCCCAAAATATTACTGTGTCCTTCAGTTATTTGAAAGATCGAAATGAAATTGCTGATCCAAACACCCAATTACTTATAAATGAAAATCATGGAAATTGTCAGTGGTGCCTAAACGTTTGCATACAACTGTATATCTTAAAGAATTGCACAACAGTTTATATGTAATATTTTTACTACATTTGATTAGATTGACAAGATTAGGGTTTATTTCTTTCTCCCTGTAGCTTTCCATTGACAGACTGTTCTTGAAAAATCTAATTTTTAGCTACTCATAGACTCAATGAGTCTGTCTCTGACAGTTCTTCAGGCACTTCACCTCCTACACACGGTTTGGATTCAAGATGGCATAGCTGGTCGGGGATCTCAAAATATCTACAACTGACAACCCACGTCCATCGTCATCCATAGCATCCCCCATATCCGCCTTGGATAATAAAAAACACATGCAATGATATTATTATTTCTTGATTATTACTTGTGCATTTAAATCAGCAATTATTCATATTTTAATTTAACCATTAGTGAAATCTGTGGTGTATAAAACAGTATGAATTGACATTTCATTTGCATTTTTTGTGTTGGGAACCAGTTTATCATAGCAATAATATCATAGCACCTCATTATTTGCACTATACAGCAAATATGGTAAGATGGCCTAGTAGCTAGGGCATCTGACTAGACGCCAAAAGGTTCCTGGTTCAATCCCCCAACCACCAAGGTGAAAGCTTTGACTGTCTGTTAACGAGCAAGTCAGTTATCCCTGCCTGCTCCCAGGTTGTTACTGTAAATATTGCCTAATTAAATAACAGTAAAATAATACAAAATAAAATATTACAGCAATGTCCTTTATACAGGGAAAGCATTTTGTTCTGAATAAAAACAACCATTAGTCATTATATACTGGTCATACACCACAACCCTTGTGTGATATTATTTAATTATTTATAAACCTAAAAAAAGTCAGGTTTATAAATATTTGGACATTAACCAAGTTATCATTATTTCAGCTTTATCGCACAACATATTGGAGTTGAAATTACATAATGAATATGAACTTAAAGTGCAGACTTTCAGCTTTGAATTGAAGGTATTTACCTCTGAATCAAGTGAACAGTTTAGGAATTATATCACTTTTTATATGTGGTCCCTGCCTTTTCAAAAGTAATTGGGACAACTGGATGCTCAGCGGTTCCATGGCCAAGTGTGTATCATTCCCTCATTAGTTAATTTAAAAGTATAGTCATATGCAAATTGGCACATTGGCACCCCTGACAATTTCCACGATATATATAATTGGGTGTTTGAATCAGCAATTTAATTTTGATCTATCAAATAACTGAAGGAAACAGTAATATTTCAGTAGGGAAATTAGGTTTATTGGATGAACAGAAAAGGTGCAATATGCATCAGATTCCAATTTATGGCATGATCACGCTCACCAACTATACTTCCGTGATTGAACTCACACGCTCCCAATCTGCACACAGGGGGTCGCTGGAGAGTGACTTGGTAAAGTACAGTAGTAAATCCAATATTATCCTAAATCCCAGCCAGCGCTATGACAATTTGTGCTGCCTCATGCTAGAGGTTCTGGGCAAAGTCGGAGAAGCCATCTCAAACCACTGACTAACGTGTCTGTGTTTAGGAACAAATGGTTGCCTTTTCTACTATTCTCCATTCTCCTCTGATAAGTACATTCAAGGAACCTATTTAGTGCTTTTCGTAATGCTTTTTGTTAAGTGGACTGACTAAATCTAGGCCTACATTAATTGCCTTTACCCTCTGAAGATGTGCTGATTAGTGTGTTACAGTCCCTTACAATCATAGAATTATCTGCAATTTTAGATAGTTACCGTCCCCGTATATTACATTAATAAAAATGTACTGTATCTGTGGATTAAAATGGTATGAATCAAACTGCAGACCAGGGTCCAATAAAGTTTCAAAATCCAGTAACATTTTAAAAGTATCATGGTAAACCTTTAATGGGATATGAAATGAACAGTCCCACTAACCTTGTCTTTTCCAGAACAGTCCTTACAACTACAGGAAATGTATGACCAGGTATTGTCAGTAGGTCTACATGTTGGCTCGCTCTGCTTTATATTGTGAAAAGACCTTAACAGCTGGCAATGCAAGACCATGCAAGGCACTCTGGAGAGAACCTATGTTTCAGGATGATGGATTATGCTAATATTAATTTAACAAGGCAGATAAGTCTGTAATAAATAGCTGATAACGATAGACCAAAGCCTCCTTATGTTTGTGTAATTTCACTTCCCACGCCCTTTCACGGACGGCTGATATAAGATTTCAGACACAAGCCAACCAATATCAGCATCTTCCCTTCAGTGCAGACAAAAACATCATATTACAGGACCTGATCAATTTTCTGACGAGATTTCACTGTACTTGCTACTATTTTCGTTCAAGTTATATGTCCAAGGATGAAAAATACCCTCTCAGTTCTCTTGCACTTCGTGTAGCTATAATGTAATTGATTGTTGAGCATTTGCAGGTGTAAAACTATAAAACACATTAGGCTATCAATTTATGTATGGCGAGATGAACTGCTCACACATTTATTTTCTAATATGAAACGTATTCTAATATGAGACGTAAGTCTCAATGTAAGTTGTAACTCTGACAGGGGAGTGGTGCTCTATTGGCAAAACATCAATCTCTGCTGCCAACATAGATGACAGCGCCGAATATGCGGGGTCTCTTGGCCACCACCCACCATGCCCAAATGTTTTGTTCTGCCATAGACACGGTAAGTTCCGGAATTCTGGTGTTTGTCAATACAATTGAATAGCGAGCAGTAAGGCCAGTTAAGTCCCAGAAATAGACATAACGTCATCATCCTTTCTACCACACGCGCATTAGATAGATATGGAGAAGGCATAAACGCACAATTCATCAAACTAAAAGCGCAAGCCAAACTATCTTGGAAATATGAAGGTTACAGAGAACATCTGATTTCACACATTCGTTTTAACATGATCTCAATTGTTCAAAAGTCACAATTTGACTCAGCCAATACCCTGTTATCATTCTTTCTATATTACAAGATATCAATTGTTTGCTGACTGCTGAGTACTATGCAAGCCTAGCCATATAGTTATGTGTAGGTCTATATTGCAATGCCATCAAATAAAAACAAACAATCTACTACATTACAAGGATTTTAAACAGAACAAGTTCTCTCCTTTTTAAAATAGTTAGTTGAATTGTTTACACACATTAAAGGCCTTGACAAGCCTCTGATCTCAACACGCCACCTGAACATTGTCAATGAGTGCAAAAAAATCGTTATCCTCATAAGCACAGTTCTTAAATATACGAGGTTTTTAATATCATTCATATCATGTTGCAAAACAATCCGAATATGCTCAATTAGCTATAGGGAACTAGTGGGGACTCAACATTGTAGGCTTGCTGCTAAAAGGAAATGTAGAGTATCAAATTTTAAATACAAAAATCGGCGTTCAACATTTAACGTGTAGATAATAAACAACGATTTTACACCTCTCTAGCCCAACAAGACAACGAATCTCATTGTTCCTTATAGGGTTGGAATCGTCAGTAAAGATGGGTATTTTTCCATATAATATTATATAATATTACTTACCATGTGCCGGTTTTAAATAGATGATTTCAGCCATTTTATGGTTGAAATGGCTGTGTTGTTAGAATTTTTTATAAATAAAAACAAAATCTCGGATTTCTATTTTATTTCCATTAATTATATTGTCTCTCCGCTTTTTTTCCTATAGGTCTGCGAATTATTCGGGCGATGAAGCGACAATGTTTGACCGTCGTAGTTTCCACGGTCCGAAATGACTGTTATGATTCTGTGGCTTCTCAAGGATGGCGAATAGCGCTTGGGATTTCTCCCTCCCGCTCCGGTGTAGATGATCTGAACCTCTGCGGATTGAGACGGGTACCAGTAGCCTTGAGGATCGTTTGGGGGACATTGTAGCACCGCCCAAACTGGATGACAAACTTGACCACTCCCAGGTCTGTGTTGGAAATAACAGGTGTCTAAAACAAATAAAACATATTTAAGAAATTCCGTAATCAATGCTTATCAAATGACAATAATACTCTGAAACCTAACTGGTCCGCTGAAATCAATTTCTTAAGTAACGTACACTACATATTTTGGTCGATGTTTACATGTTAATTTGTTACTATAAACGTAAGCATTTTCTGACATACATTCTCAAAGGCATCATTTCACACTATCAATCAAGGTCTAGTTATCAGTATTAGTTGTATTGTCCATGATATCAAAGTAAATTACCTGGTCTTAAATATGTCCATTTAATAAAACCCTGTCACTCTGTCTGTGAGCAAGACAGTTAATCCTAAATCCACTAGTGGCTTTCTGCTGCAGCAGGCTCTGGTAGGCCAGTCTCTTTACAGGCCGCTCATACTGCCAACTACTGGCGATATCTTTCACTTTTTCGAGTTAGACTAGGCAGGGGTCTCTACCCCTGGTCCTGAAAAGGTACCATCCTGTAGGTTTTCACTCCAACCGCACATAATGTTGCCTCATTCAGCTTATCAACCAGCTAATTATTAGAATCAGGTGTTCTAAATTATGGTTGGAGTGAAAACAATCAGGACAGTAGCTCTCCAGGACCAGGGTTGGAGATCCCTGGATTAGAGGTATGGACTTGTGTTACAAGACTTGAAAATATTTAAATCAGAAGCAAATTTCGATAGTTTCCAAAGAGACGCATTTCCATTATGAGAGCAAGGCCAACGAAGTGAGTTGAGTTTTGCGGGGACATATTATATATTATGGGGGGACCACATTACCTGTCTCTAAAATTGGGGGGGGGGCATGTCCCACCCTTACCTGCCTAGGCCCTAGCCCTTGGCTGAGCTATTCATCAAGTAGGTGTCAAATGGACTACAGAATGTTCAAAAGGCAAAGGTAAAGAGAACTACTGCCCCCAAGTGTTCAACCAAGGCAATAGCATGTCGATGGCCAGCTACCACTAAAATAATACTACCTCATTAAAGACACTTTGTGGTGGACACAATGGCTGTGAAGTGACCACTCAATATATTTGTTTGGGATGTCATTCATTCCAAGTCTTATGCAAAACTTTGAGGAACACTTGATCTATTCTCCTTGAGATGAGAAAAGTTCATTGAGTGGCTGCAAAGCTCAAATAACAATGAAATTACATGGTAATTACAATGACAGAGGAATAACACCAAACATGTAATATAAGTATTTCAGGGAGCCATTAATAATGAGAAGAGTGTCATAGAGTTTGGAAGTGTTTTCTATCCTTAGGAATCCTCAAACTGCAGTACATGAAGAAGACTGGAAACACACGACAAAACAAAGTTTGTATCAAAATGACAATGCTGTATTTTTATTTCACTTTGGTGTACAGTTAACATTACAAGAGCAGCATGTCTTTATACAATAAAATAATTACAACATTAATAGAAATAACAATACCCATAAAATAGCCAATTTCAGTGATTTCACGCTTGAACATACTGTCTATATATTTTCTGTTTAAAAATGAAATAGTTAATTTATGTATATGAATTATGAAGGATTTCCTGTTGGCAGTCTTAAGTCTCAGTTTGACTGACATGGGTCACAATGGTTAAAGCTTTGGTTGAGGGGAGACAGTGGGAGCAGATAAAGCACTATGACAAGCAGAGCCAGAGATGGAGTAATTTTTAAAGCCTCTTGTTATTCCTGAATACGTAACACTACTAAACACTCGTGGAGCTCAAGCAACGAATAATGAAAAATGTTGACATAGTGGGGTGCCTGTAACTGTTTCAACTGGCATCAATTTTTTTTAAATAAAATTAGACACCTTTTCAATATAATATCTCTGTAAGGCAAAAACCATCACAATGGTTCCAGTATATGGATATCTGGGGTATATTTGTTGAACAGTATAAATTTAATTTCAGCCTGATAGAGTCATGGAGCGTAATGTAATAATATCTACATCATTCTGGACATAGTACCTGAGGGAACCTACTTACGTAAGGGCCAAACAGCTCAACATATTTCAATTCTTATTGCTTTACTCCACAAATGTAGCTCACAAAATTTTAAGCTGTGTAAATCTCCACATCTCCCCTCCCTCAACCAACAGAAGAGATAAACCTGTCAAGATGACAACCCGTATATCATGATTCTGTAAATCTACAGATAAAGGAAGAAAATGTAGTTTTGTGTGTTTACAATCCAGTGGGAAGTGTATAATCTACTCTGACTAAAACTAAAGGCACAAATCACAAACAGTGAGTATAACTGGCTGTTCACTTTAAACAAGTTGTGTTAAATGACAACAATTATACACATGAAGGCTTAATTCCATCTTTAACATAACCTGAGCCTACTTTTTGAACCCTGCAAGTTAGGTTTTATCTTTTGACAATATCTGCTGTATTACTGAAAAAACTACCAATACATCTGAGTTGAACTATAGATTTGATAATGAGCTAATGAGATTCAGTGAGAATACCTCTGATTTGTCAACTATAGTGGAAAGAATTGACCCTTTGACATTGTGCATAGGGTATGTTGCAAGACTTTACAGTAGGCTTAGTGTAAATTCCTCACCGACTGGAGTAAATAATAATGCTCTGGGGAGGCCCCACTTAAGGACAACATACACTGTGACGTACATCCTTAAACAGCCTGACGTAGAAAGGCACAGGTATGTAATGCACCAGAGGACAGGACAAAAGGATCCTGATGTTTGTTAATGAAAGCACTCATGTTCCAGTCCCTGTACCTGGGGGATGGTTTGCTTTCAGTCCTGGTACTTGAATCCAAAATCATCCAGCCTAGCCTACTTTCTTCCTGCTGTTGAAAACCTGTTACAGCAATGCTATCATCTGTCAATCAGTAAAATAACAAGGGATTCTAACTCATTTGCAAACTATTTAGTTGACTTGCCAATTACCCTTGTCACTCCAATTATCTTTTTTTAAGGTAACTAATGGTATAGATGATATTATTCTGGGTTGCTTTAAACTGACTGAGAATTCATCATTGTATCTAAAATTGGGACAACCTTTTAGAAATATATTTTAAACAGATATGTTGAGTCTCTACTATACTTCATTGGGCTTAATTAGTACTGTATTACAGTCTGGACCTGGCCTTGGGTCAGTTGAGACTGGTGAACCTTAACTGTGGAAAAAGTGCTCATAATAATATCTGGACAGAAGTAAATGGAATGGTATCGCACATTGGGTTTAATGTGTTTACTCCAGGCCAGACATTAATATGAGCCCATCCTCCTCAATTAAAGTTCACCAGCCTCCACTGGTTGGGGTTCCACAAGGGTCTATTGTAAGTCCACTCTGTTATACTGATTTAGGGATAGAGGCATACAGTTATGAGGCTGTAAGAGGAAACTTGCATGAGCAGAAAATGCTGAGCATCAGACGTTTTGGTTGAAAAGACAAACTGTGGATTTACACGGTTATCATGAGGTATTCTGGCTTTGGTGAGTTCCACCGTATGGCAAACTGTTTGGTTACATACACTGTACTGCTTCATCACAAATACCAACACCACTATTTTAAAGCTGGATTTTAAAACTTTAGTTGTCAATGTTTTGGTAAGAAAATAAATTAGCTTGAGAATGGTGCCCTGTGTTAATATAGGGCTAACCAGCTAAACATGTTAACAATGACTAACTATTTGCGTTATTTGAGATCCACACACAGCACAATACAATACAGAGATGACAAAATGTTGGCTGGTCAGGCTTATTTGGAGACAAGTTTTGTCACTTCAGTCTTCTTCCAAGGTTGTGAGCCATTTGGGTTACATTACCCATGTCACTGGTCTCAAGCATCTGTACTGGTGCTCTGGGTTAGCCCAATGCTCTTCTTTGTTTAGCTCAGAACGCACATCACATTTTTTTTATTGTGGGATTTATGTTTGACCAGGTCATACTGTTCATGAGTTTTTTGGGTCAGGTTCTTTGGGTTGGGTCCATCTGTGGAAGTCTGAACTATGTAAGCAAGTGTGAATTGTGTGTGGATTTGAGGAGTATCAAAGTGCTTGGATCTCTGAAACACATTCCGAAATATCTACAGCACATATCTAGTTCTGTAGAGAATAGAAAAAGAACTGACATCACTGAGTATACAGTAAAGAATCTCAATGGGATGTGTTCCAGGGGTCCGTGCTGCTTGGTATTTTTTAAAGTGTGTGAGCTGTGCAAAATATAATAAAACTTGTGCTCAGGACATCAGTTGTTTAATGTTTGCATGCCCAGAGACATGTGGTTTGGTTAGAGTGGTTGCGGGGGCGTGGGAGGAACAGTACAAGTGGTTAGGCAGACTGCAGTGTTTTTTTGGCTGCTTGAGTTCGTGTGACGGAAAGATTGTGGTTAACCTTTGTGAAGCATCGAGTGGCTCTACACATTGAAAGAGAAGAAATGCATGTGTATGCCAATAGTTGTACCTGCATGTATCAGTATGATCTGTCCAGATTTTTTAAAGAGAAAGAATCTGTGTGTGTGTGTGTGTGTGTGTGTATATGATTGTACATTTTTAACCAGTATGGATTTTGAACCAGTCTTCTTTCTTTTGATTAGTTAGCAGGTCCTGGATCAGCCAAGGGCATGGTGTGGAGTACCTCATCCAGGAGCTGCAGGGCCCGGTGCAGGTGTACCTCCACCCAACACGGGGTATGTTTAATGCTCTGCCGGGGGTAGTCAGGCCCCCAGCCCTTCACAAAGCTTAGCCGCAGGATACAAAGCCGCCGAAGATCATCCACACCTATCCCGGCAGCAGCAGAAAGACCTGGGAAAGATAGGATGCGAGGAATAAGTTGTAAGACAGATGCGGTGTCCCGCAGGGTTCAACACTTGGACCAATGTTGATAAAAAAAAGATTCCTTAAAAAAACGTGTTCACAGTACTCACATTGGGTGGGAAAGTTTCTCAAAGTAAAAGACACTGAAGCTGTGCGTATGTTTTTTTCTTTACATTTCCTTGAATGGACGCAATACTTACTGACTGCAGGGGCAATGCCTCCAACGCTGCCCGGGCCAGGGATGTTCCCGGCCACGGCTGCAGCCTGGGCTGCTGCTGCCGCCTGCGCTGTGGCGGCCTGCTGCTGCATCTGTCTGTGACACTGCCTCAGGTCAAACACCTGCAGGGGTAAGAACAGCCTGGGGTCACCTAAAGAGACATAGCTGTCCTACAGAAAAAGCTCAGCACAAAGCCGAACAACTGCGGTGGGTATCAATGTTTGCATTCGGCACCTTGATGTAGGCGCCGGGGTAGATCTTGTGCACCGCGTCACCTGGCGCTCGGCCTGCTTCGCGGTCCAGGTAGTAGCTCTGTACAAACACGGCGTGGTCGCTCATACAACGCATCCAAACGTCGCCCTCACCGCGGCACTCCAACTGCACTCCTTTACCTATGTGCAGTCTGAGAGATAAAGGCCATGATTAACACATCTCTGTATAATATATTTCCTCAATCTCTCCAGATGAAATCCCCGCAACTAGAGTTCTGTTGCCTGGCAACCTGGACCCTCAACTGCCTGTCCTGTCGTCCTTTTTCCTCACAAACTCATCCCTTCGGACTTCAGGGCAGCCACGGTAATTTCCCCGCTCAAGCTAATAACACTTCACTCCTCCGATGTCAAAAATTATTGACTGGCATCCCTTATGACAATCTTTTCTAAAAAACGTGAGTGTGCCGTCTTCTGAACGACTAACCTGTTACCGCTCCCTCAGAACAATCTCTTTGACCCTAACCAGTCAGGCTTCAGGTTGTGTCACTCAACTGAGGGGATTCTCCTGTGTCAGTGATTCTGTTAAAGATCCTCATCTGCATACTCAGGATGTGCTGATACCCTACATCAGACATCCCATTCTTATGGCAGATCCCATTAAGCCCAGCCAGGGCTCTTCTCTGTACCTGCTCCCCAATAATGGAACAGACGCCCCTAGGCGAGGACAGCTGGGTCCCTACCCAGGTCAATACTTGTAAAAGGTTTTAGACCACCACCAATTTTCATTGAAATGTACACAGTTTAATGTCTCAATGGACTCAAAAAAGAATACATAAATAAAGAGATGCCATAATGGTGACAAATTGCTGCGAATTCCAAAAGAAACCACTCCACCCTTCACCCACCCTCGGCCTTCGATTTGCTCATTCACTCCCGCTTCCACCAAGCGTCCCAAAGCTGAGGCAGTGAAAATTATTAAAGGTGTAGGGGCTAATTAGATCCTCCGATACCCACTTTGAGTGAGTGTGCACCGATGCAGCTTCCACTAACAATTGGCTAAGGAAGTAGAATCACATTGGGCACTGGTTAATTTTGAGCTTACATAATTTCGCACAAAAGAATGGATAGGTGTGCCCAATTATATGACCTGCCTTTGTTTGACACATATATGAAACAAATAATTATTTTTTTTATTATTTCAAAGAAATAATCTTAACCCCTAGCCACTCTGGGGAAGTCACACTCTGAATTTAGCCAGCAAGATGTGAGCACGGAGGGCCCTCGGTTCGGTGTCCACTCAGTCTTTGGGCTGGACATTGCCCAGGAATCAAAAGCTCAGTAGTTTGAATCCCAGAGTCAACAAGTAAAAAAACTGATTTAGCCTTGTAGCAAGTAGGGCTGGGAATTGCAAGGGACCTCACGATACGATTTTTTCACGATACTTTTGTGCCGACACGATATGTATTGCAATTTTTACAATTCTCGCGATTCTGAATGTATGGCAAATCAATACCGCGATTTCTGCATATTTTCTCAAATAAAAATGCTAAACAGTTCAACGGAATAAAATAAAATGCCAATAACATTTTATACTTAATAGCATGTATTACCCACAATGCACACGGCCAATTGACAACTTATTGTTAATGAAATGCAAGTGAATATAGTGAGGTTTGCCATCTCCCCAGTAATATCTTTCTTAAAGCCGGGAGACTGACGAACAAGCAAACTGCCTTAAAGCGTATTAGTCTGAACGCACAGTGTTGTACTTTCAGGAAATGTAAACATAATACCGGTACTTTGTCATTACGATATAAATTGATGAATTTGTTCTAGACAAATATGCCCATTTTTATTAGCATTTTTTGGTGATCTTTAGACTGCTTTGCATACAAAAAAATGTACCGGTACTAACAAAATATACATTTTTGGGTTTGAGAATCGATTCTAATATTGGCAAACAGTGTATTGCGATACATTGCAGTATTGATTTTTTTCTCCCATCCCTAGTAACAAGGCCCTCAAACCTAATTGCTCCAGTTTGATAATCTACATGAGAAAGATGTGTGTTAAATGACTAAATTAGTGTAGTGGTCTATTTTCCTGACTCCGGTCTACACATAGCCCCTGGCGACGGGGGTTTGAGCCCCGGCTCAGACGACAGGCTGTGCCCTTCCTTTCTCTCTCCCTACCTGTCTTTCAGGCTTCTGCTTCCTCCTGTACTGTCAATAAAGAAAAAGAGATCTTTAAAAACTAATTACTAAAATGCAGACATAATTATAATAATTATGATGAAAAGATATGACCACAAACACATACACTTCATCAGGGATCTCCAACCCTGGTCCTGGAGAGTTACTGTCCAGGGCCCGGTTCCCCTATAACGTTCACTCTTAGCCCGCTAAGAAGACTCAAAAAGATATATCTTACCGAAGTTGTTTATGTTCTTAAGTGTGTTCCACAAAGTCTCCCTTAGGAAGCTTCTTAACACGCTCCCTCTTAAGTGCGACGTAACAAAGGCGCTGTCCCAAGGGAAGGTGCTGAATTAGTTTGCATCGATTGCTCAGGAATCGTTTTTTTCAGTTCACGCGAGGTGCAATACGGTGTTAAGTAAGACAACACGTTCTATGTAAATGAAACATTCCTCAAATTATTCCAGTAACATTTATTTTAGCATAGTTTAAGTTATCAGTAAAATATAGACTTATTAATTCAATTATCAAATTGTCAGTAATGAGTTCATACGATATGTTGTGACTGGTAGACGAACCACGTATCCCTCGCACTCGCTAATCATTCACCCTCCTCATCCC
>JACXGM010024465.1:5317-15828 GCA_016801145.1 Umbra pygmaea
ACATATTATCTGCATACTGTCAACAACATTTTAACAAACTATCTACTAACCCTAACCCTAATCCTAACCTTAACCATTCCCCTTATGTTAAACCTAACCTTAACCATTACCCTAAAACATATTCTAAACTTACCCCTACCCTTAAAATACACAATTAGTTGCTTATCAACAGATGGTTTGTTGATAGTTTGTTGATAGTAATATCATCAACAAACTATCTGTAGAGCACATACAGATGGAATGTCAGACTCTCCAAATAAAGTGTAACCGAAAAATTATTTAAAAAAATAATCTGCCTGTATAGACACAATCAAAGACATTTGGAGCATTAACAAATGTTAAAATGTATTTAATCATTGGCATTTCCATTATCACAGAAACTCAACATCAATCTCCACATTTGACTATTGTTAAGCATTACAATAATCTGTATTCTCATCATTGTTTTACAGTTTAAATACTAAATTATGCTATTCAAAACTTGATTATATTATGGAATAGCAGCAACACCGTTCCTCATAGGGCTAATTCCTGCGCGGGGACAGTATGACTTACAGGATATGAGCTTGTTGTCAGGCCTCAGCGATTCTGGTAATAAACCATATGTTCTATTACTCTAGAGAAGATAAATGTAGACTCAACTTTTCTAATCAGGTGGGCAGTCTAAAGTGTTAGACAATGGGTGTCACACATTCCTTGCCATAAATTATCTTCATCATGACAGCAAGTTGTTATCGGACTAAAAAGGTCAATAGCTAGCGGTGAAAGTGGCAGCCAGTGATGGAGTGGCCCAGTGCAAAGTTCTATATCACCTGGTGTGGGAATCTTCACGTCCCTAATCTGAAAGGTCAAGGTAACCAATGACCAGTGGTAAAGGTCTCACCTGCCCGACCAACACGCTTGGCAGGTCATTTACATAGCCTGCCTGCCTGCATTACAAGTCAGACATAAACGTCCGAGCCGTCAATCGGGACGTCTGTATTTTAAATATAGCTACATACATTTGTAAGAAAATTATGAGGTAACATTTTCATTTGTACTAAGGATAAAATAAAGATCAAATCTCTGGTAAGGAAACAGTAAGAACTTACCCAATCATTTTTTTTTTTTCTGGAGCTTCTTTTAAGGTATGCATATTGACTGGCATACACACGCATTTAATGTTTTGCCTACGGTCCAATTTGACTTTAAAAATGAAAGGGGTGCACTCTAGGCAAAGCTTTGAAATTCCTATTGGGGGAAGGGAGTGGAGAAATGAGCGGGGTTGGTTTGGAGTTTGGAATGTACAGCGATGACATCAGCTGCCTCCTGGCATCACAATACCCTATGGAGAGTGGTTAGAGGCTTGAGTGGCAGGGCCGGGCCAGGTTTTTAACATTCAGGACATGAACCAGCCGCAATGCTAAACAGAACAAGCACATTGGCCAGGGCATTGATCAATCACAGGCTGAGAGAACCTAAAATACACTCCCTGGGTAACCATTTATTGCTCTAGCACTCTGGCTTTGGATAATGTCCAAATGCATCCATCAGTAGTGCTTCAGTGGAAATTTCCATATGCAGATCGCTCTCTAACGGAATTGTTTATTCCATGGCTGATACTGCAATGACAATGCGTGATACTGCAATGTGTGATACTGCAATTACAAAAGGATCAAGACGGGAGTTGTCAAATAATACTGATGTTTCTTTCTTCATCATTGTACATGCCCATGTTCGTCTTTTAACACAGTAATAATTTGAATAAGATGTTGTGCATTTCATAACCCACAGTGTATTTATCCATGTTTTCAATGACAATGTATCGTTGCCAAACATATGCCTCATTCGCTGCTACATACATCACACGCGTATCCAGGCAACATACATATCTATGACTATCATTATAATTTCAAATTTAGTCATGTTAAAAATGGTGTAAACAAGTCGTTAGGAGGCGACTGTCATTCCATCATGAGTGGCAGAGAGAGAACACTTTGAAGGCAAGGAATATTACCTTAGAGGGCTAGCGACAAAAAAAAAGGCATTTCCCAGACAAAGTCAAATGCGTTGCCTCTTCTGAAGAGGGCAATCACTCAATATAAGTGGTGTTTTTCTTTTAGCAGCACACACAAAGGGATACAATCAAAGTAAATGACCACGTGGGCTGCCTGTATAGGGGCTAGAACAAGTAGGGTGGTCAGGGTAAGAGAGTGGGGCAATTGTACTGGAATTGACCTGGTATCTGTCTCTGTAGCATACCGGCGAAATCTCAGCAAACCTGTTCAACCCCTAAATTACAGGCCCCGTGGATGCCAATCAGCGTACCTCAGGACCGACAATGCTAGATGAGCTCCAAAAGGACAAAAAAAAGAAAACGCAAGGTAGGCTAAAGCCCATTTATGGGACACTAGACAAGAGTCAACTTTTTTAATGAGGAGGCAGACAAAGGACAGTGAGCTATCATCTTGTTTTATGGCTATGTGTGGACCACTAATGGCCCACTAGGCAGAAGTAGGGTCCTCTAGAGAGAATAGCTATTTGGAACACAGACCCTCTGTCTGTAGAGTCCTTTAAAACATGGATGATTAACAAGGTATTCCTGGAACCCACACTATCCCCGTTGAAGAAGTCAGGTTCAAATCAGTGCCTGGCTGAGAGACAGAGTGTAGGGCTGCTGGGACCAAGGTATAGAGAAGTGGATCTGCTTCACGGGATAGGGCATGCGTTCCAAATGGCAACCCTAATCCCTATTTGCCAGGGTTCAATAGTAGTGCACTAAATAAGGAGTCGGGTTCAATTCGGAACGCGCAAGGGTCACTGCTGTGATTCCCTGAGGTGTCCAATGAAATCCCTTCATTACCCTCCATTTCTCTGCCTCTCTCGCGCGCCCTCCCTCCTATTCTCAGTGTCTTTCTCCCTGCTCCAGAGAGCGACAGGGAGTGTCCTCTGAATAGCAATAACCCGCTGCGGTGCCAATCCGTCTTCTTCTTCATTAGGGGTGCTATACAGCCTTATTGCTCAAGCTGTAATGATGCCAGAGCTTCCTATCCTATGGGCTGGTTGGCTGGTTGGCTCGAGCCCTTTGGAGGGGTAATAAAGGAAAACACATGAGATGTGCCGGATGGATGTGAATTATTAATTGCTAGAATTGCTAGAATTGTATGTCTATTTGTGTGTGTGTGTGTGTCTCCATCATTAGGGCTGGCTTAATAAATGTATAAAGACAGCTATATGGATGTCAGTCATGAAAATTCAAGTCGTAATCATTCATTTATATTAGGCTTTTGGTGTATGCCACGTATCGCATGTACCAGGATATGTAGATATAACCATTGTATGATTTTCTAATAGAAACCAATATTTGCATAATTTTTAATTAAATAGGCTACCTGCTGTCAAATTTTGCAATTATGTCAACTTGTGGAATTAGAGAGAAGACAGATCAAGTTGAAGTTAGCTAGCTAAGTGCAGCAGTGGCTAACAATTAAGGAAACTGAGCATTTTTACATTTGAGTCATTTAGTGGACACTTATCCAGATGGACATACAGTGAATACAGGGGCATACCCCTGGAGCAACTGTGAAGGGCCTTGCTTAAGGACACAACCACATTTGGCACAGTCAGCAATCGAACCAGCAACCTTTCGACTACATGTCTGACTCCCTAACCGCTGTAAATTTGCCACTGAACTGTTTCCATCCCCTGGTGATTATTCTGTCACGTGTTCCATTCTGCAAAGACCTTGGAATTTTAATAGATGATAAGCTGTCTTTTAAGACGCCATTGTTGAACAGGTTAAGAAGCTAAAGTTGTTTTTTATAGAAACAAATCATATCTCCGCATAACAATGTCATTGTGCAAGCCTCGTCTACGCTGGTGCTGGATTAGTGTGAATTTGCTATTCTGTATATACATGCTTCAGTGTCAGCATTAAAACAGCTAGTTATCAGACATCCGCACAAGACTGGCTAGTGTTAGAAATAATGCAGGATTGCTCAGATAGTTAAACTGCTTTTGAATGCCATGAAGGGTGGGTTCTGGTGCATATAAGGTAGCTCAAATGTTTGAAACCTTACCTTAAATTATGTTGTGATTGCTTTTTGTAAAATCTGTGTGCATTTTTGTATTTAATAATATTGTAATACAGTGCTCAATTGTAAAATGAAACTGGGTCTCACCTTGATTACCCTGTATAAATATTTTCAAAGAAGTTTGTCATTATGCATTTTTGACATCTTCTATGACAGCCATTTACTCCAACATCTATATATTTTTATGGTTGCCTAACTAAATAAAAAATACAAACCATGGATAGACAGAACAAATGCTTTTAAACATCTACAATGTTATGAATTACACAGGAGATAACATGAACTGTGGTTTATGTTCAGCTGAAGCTTTGCCTTGTGTTCTTTAACATTCACTATTCACAAACTGTTGCTACCAGAATTGGGCATATTTGCTTAAATCAGTAAATGGAATGGATGTCCTGTTCTAAAATCATTGTGGGAAGTTAGAGTTGATTCAAAGGGCATTCATCCATGGCATTGTAAACACTATTTTGTGCAGCATAACTAGATAGCTACGTCTCTGGGATGCAAATAAGGTTTTAGCCTTTTTTTTTTCTTCTAAATAATGCCTGGGAATGTGTTTATGGTAAGAATGTGTTTATGGTTGAACATTCTGTAAGTTTTTCCATTTCCAAAATTGCTCAACACTGCACACATTTTTGATGATTAATAAACAGAATAGAGAGCACTGCTGCAAAAAGATACAGAGCACACAGGTGTTTGGATTTGTTTTAGTTTTGCACATTGCCGCATATTGCCACTGCACTTCTTAATTGATCTTAATGCAAACCTAATATTTCACAAAAAGGACCTTGACTGAACCATAAACATAATTGTACACTTGTGTAATTTAATCAGTAAAGAAAGTTAACCAAAAGCCACATGCAGAATGAAATGCCCCTTTAGACTGAAACATTAAGCTACAATGACTGCAATCGAACACTACATGTGGTTAGTGATCCGTCTCTTATAGTACCATGGTGGAATATTCTGTCCATTCTAAAACTCTACATGTCTTGTTGTTCAACCATTCTGATATAGACATGAATGGTTTGGGTCATTGCCTTGCTGCATGATCCGGCAGTGCCTCAGCTTCAGGTCACTGACAGGTGACCCAACATTATCCTGTTGAATTCTCTGATACAAAGCAGAATTCAAGTTTCCTTAAATGTATGCGTCTTGTCCAGTTCCTCATGCGGCAAAAAATCCCCAAACCTTGACACTCCCACCACCATACTTGACCGTTGGTATGAGGTTCTTAACAATGAATGCAGTGTTTTCTGCCAGAAATAACAGTGGCCCTTTCACCCAAAACGTTCAACTTCATCTGTCCATAGAATATTAATCCTAAACTCTAGAGAAACCAGATGCTCTCTAGCAACCTTGAGATAAAGATTCATGCTACTGTGTAGTCATAAACACTGACCTTAGCCGCCCAAGCAAAAAAGTATACTTTATTGTACTTGAAATGTAATTTATTTATATTACATATACTTCTAATATATTATTTTGGTATGTATATTTTTAAAGTATATTGCAAATATTCTTAAATATATTGAATTCATACTTATGTATAATACTGGAGTATAATTTAAATATACTGTACCTACTGTATCTCTCCTTTTTTTACTTGGGAGAGGAGAGATACTGTAGGCCTGCAGATCCCTGGATGTTGTTCTAGGGTTTTCTGTGACTTATTTAATGATGTACCTCACTCGATTTTTGCGAGGACAGCTACTACTGGGAAGATTCACTACTGTCCCAATCTTTCTCTATTTGGACAATATGTCTCCGACTGGATTGCTGGAGCCTGAAATGCATCAACAGCTGTTTCCCAAGCATGATGTGGCTTCGGAACCTGTGTGCTGACAACTTCCATTTGAAGGAAAGGGCCAAAGTTTGTCAGATACACTACTGATCAAAAATTTTAAAACACCCAGGGATTTTCATGTTTTTGATAGAAATTCACCAAGGGGGTGCAGCATTTTTTTATGTTAAAAAGGAGGCCACAGCAGAAAACGTTTGGGAACCCCTGGTCTAGTTGATGAATGTGTATCCTCTCATGAATGTATCACTTGAAGGCTAGCGTTTTGAATGAGCAGTGTGAAACACTCTGGCTTGGCGACACGTGCCTGGAGTAAGCATGTGATTCATTTTCAACCATCCTACACTTGCTGAGGACTTGCCAACCAAGCAAGATCGAAGAAGAATTTGGTTTAACCAACTGAAAGGAGAAAAAGGTGATTAGAAAATAATAAGACTTACACAGACCTGTACCTAAATGGAAAGAATATTACTATTAGCTAGCTACTTCTATTGACTTTAGGCTACAAATGGTTCTCATGCAATGCCTGGCAATATGTTGTCATGATTGAACTTTCTGTGTGCCCGTGTGTGTGCGTTTACGTGTGCGTAGGAAATATGATTAAAGATAAGACAGTAAGGCATTTGTGTGTTTCCACTGCAACATGGAGTCTACCATAATGTGAAACAAACACCTCCCTCGCTGCAATAGCAGCCCTGTCAGTCAGGAGTAAATTAGCATATCTAAAATAAGTATTCATTTATTCTTCTTGGCAGAATATTTTTGCTATTCGTCTTCCAAACATTCCATGACCATCGTAGACCAATCCATCGTTGCCACTTCATACAGCATGTCGTCAGCTCGATTAAATGTATATCAGCAACACCAGTCAGTGCCAGTTACTGCAATAGCCAAAGAAAACACTGTATAAGTAATGTGGCTAGGGCAAGGCCACCGACTCACACAGACACACTGGGGAAATGCAGGCCAATAAAGCCCCCATGCTAATTAGGTTGACCTGAAACCCACTGAAATAGAAAAACAAATAAGCTCAAAAAAATTAATTGACCCCCCCTCACCAAGAGCCAGGCATCTATCATAAGCATTGACAGCCAGATCAATTCACGGTCCATGAACCCTGCCATACTAAGTCACCCATTCAGATCTCAAGGCAGAATGAAGATATTGATGATAATGTATTCATTATAAGGTTTACAGGTTTTATTTTGTATGTATACAGTATATATTAGATGCAGGGATGCAGAGATGGCTGTTGGGGAAATAAAAAGAAGTGCACTAAGCAGCCACACAAAACTTGTGCACAAAAAAGAAAAAACACATTCCACTAATGTTCTTATCTAATCAAAAATATAGATCTCTAATGGGCGAGGTCAGCAATTGCTTTTTGTAGACTACTGAGTCAGTTTTGGCAGCACCTGTTTAGATTTGAACAAAACCTTCTGTACATATTTCACCACTGTAGATGCACTGTGAATGTGGTGTCTTGAAAGTGAATGTGGTGTCTTGAAAGTGAATGTGATGTCTTGAAAGTGAATGTGATGCCTTGAAAGTGAATGTGATGTCTTGAAAGTGAATGTGATGTCTTGAAAGTGAATGTGATGTCTTGAAAGTGAATGTGATGTCTTGAAAGTGAATGTGATGTCTTGAAAGTGAATGTGATGTCTTAAAAAGTGAATATGATGTATTGAAAGTGAATTCTAAATCTTTCAAAGATGAAGGTGCTCAAAATTTTCCTAATCTGCATATCCCTCCACTCCATTAGACACCCATGTCTCCAACACTAATATGGTTAAAGGATTAAAATGTATGTACTGTAATTTAGAAGCTTACAAACAGGATGTCAAACCTGGCCAGCATTGCCCAGGGCGCGAAGAGGCATCAGCACCAGGGATTACCGGTCTCATCACACCCTGGTGACTTGCTCAGGTGGACCGGTGGCACCAATTTCCCTGTTATGCATCACAATTTGCCTTCCTGGTTTAAAGTGCTGTGTGTAGAAAAAGCTGAATGGCTTCGCGTGGCTGCTTAGGAAGATGGCTTGCTGGAATTTTAGACTCTTCCAAATTTGTTGGGATTTGTTGAAATAAGAGTATAGACCATAGATTGTGTTTATGCCTACATATTATAAACTGACAAGATATTATTGAGTTTGAGATTCAAAATACAACTAATATTGATATGTACTTTCCATTTTAGTGCCCTTCCCCTGTATTTAGTGATTTACAATTATGTATCAATAAATTCTGCAACAAGCAGATGATAATTTTGTTTATAATTATGGAGCCAATGTAACCTTTAACAGAGAGTAAAATTCATAGTATTATAAATGTCTTGGTTACATAGTAGTTGTGGAAAGTAATGGCAAACAAACATTGAGTTGTTGCCAAAATGTTTAATTGTTTTTACTAAATTTAAGTTAAAGTTTAAGAATGACTGTTTATACACAAATATATAGTACTGTGTGCAAAGGTTTTAGGCACTTGTACAAAAAACTATAAATGGAATATGCTTTTAAAGATATAGAAATTAATGTAAAGAGTAGAAAACAATGAAATACTACAATAAAATAGTAGTTAAAATAACTACACAAATTTCACGTGTCACACCCTCACCTTTTAGTTTCATTGTCCTTCACCCTGTTGAAGTTTCACCTTTTTGTTTCATTGTCCTACACCCATTCCTGTTTCAGTTAATCAGATCTATCAGTGCATTATGTCATTGGAATATGGTACCTGTATGGTATAATGGTGTTCATCTGAAATGCGGTCAAAAAACAGAATGATACTTTTGTCATTAAAGTATTTAATTCTCTCTAGCATAGCATGTTATGGCAAATTAATGTTTGGGAATACATGTTGTACATTCTAAATATCGACTGACACTAATGCAGAACAAACACTGAAATAAAACAACTATTTGAGTCAAACCATATCTAGTGTTGCTAAGACTTTTGCATAGTACTTTCTCTACACAGTAAAAAATGATTTGACTCAGTAAAGTTGTGGCAACTTTAGGAAAGTTGCGCCAACTTTAGGAGTTAAGTCCACATAGAAGTGAACTTAACTCCCTAAGTTGCCGCCACTTTCCCAAAGTTGCCGCCACTTTCCCAAAGTTGCCGCCACTTTCCCAAAGTTGCCGCCACTTTCCCAAAGTTGCCGCCACTTTCCCAAAGTTGCCGCCACTTTCCCAAAGTTGCCGCCACTTTCCCAAAGTTGCCGCCACTTTCCCAAAGTTGCCGCAACTTTCCCAAAGTTGCCGCAACTTTCCCAAAGTTGCCGCAACTTTCCCAAAGTTGCCGCAACTTTCCCAAAGTTGCCGCAACTTTCCCAAAGTTGCCGCAACTTTCCCAAAGTTGCCGCAACTTTCCCAAAGTTGCCGCAACTTTAAGGAGTCAAAGCATTTTTTACAGTAGAAGAGAAAGGTGGATAATGCGCTCCGAAGAAGACGCAGAGGCGTCGAAACGTCAGTAATAAATTATTTGAGCATCAGTTGGGACGGATTTTCTCATTTTTGAGTGCTCCAAATCTTAAATTCTTCCATTTTTTACAGTGTATGAACCCATTGATCAGCCGTTACATTAAGACCACCTGCTTAATATTGTGTGGATCCCACTTTTGCTACCAAAACAGCAGCCCCATACTGCAAACTGGGAACACCACAAGAGCTGCATTTGGAGAATTTACAAATTTCAGCTCTTTGTAATTATCAAATCAGACAAAATCAATTGAAATAGCTCAGCCCAACGAATGATTCAAGTAACTTCCTCAACTTCAACTGAAAATGCAACTGATAATGCAACTAATAACTCAAAATCAATCAACCCCTTCATGGCAAGCATCTTTAGAACTGCAGGTTTCCTGTGCCAGAGGATGCAAAGCAGCCCCAGAGCATCACTGAGCCTCATCATGCTTGGCTGTAGGCAGAGTGTTCTTTTCAGTGTATGCGTTATTCTTCTTCCTCCAGACACATCGCTGATCCATCGTGCTGAACAGTTCCAGTTTTGTTTCATCACTCCGCAGAACAGAATCCCAAAACCCCTGTGGCTTCTTTACATGATTTTGAGCATATTGGTACTGACTTTTCTTGTGCTTTTGTTGTCAGTAGTGGGGTTCTTTGAGTTCTGGCATGGAAACCTTCTGCATTTAGTATGCACCTTACTGTGCTCACTGAAACCTTAGTGCCTGTTGCCACCAAGTCTTGCTGCAGGTCTTTTGCAGTCACTCAAGTGTGTTTTACAACCTGCCATCTCAGAAATCTGGTTGCAGCCATTGATAGCTTCCTTTGTCTGTCCCGTCCAGGAAGTGTAACCTCCCATAACTTTGAACTTGCGAACTATGCTTCCAACTGTGTCTCTGGAAACATTCAGTGCCTTCACTAACTTTTTGTATCCTGCTCCTTGTTTGTGAAATGCGATGATCTCTTCTCTTAACATTTTGGACTTCAAACGTACGCTTTCTCACGATTTCTTCTCACTGACAGCGAGTTGACATACACAGATGCAGTGCAAGCCCATATTCAAACGATGCTACAGAGCAGTGCTGATGACAGATGTTAACAAGTTGGGTGTGTATAACAAGTTGGGTGTGTATAACAAGTTGGGGTGTGTATAACAAGTTGGGGTGTTTATAACAAGT
>JACXGM010024466.1:0-15718 GCA_016801145.1 Umbra pygmaea
CAGGGCTGCGTACTCAGTCCCCTCTTGTACGCCCTGTTCACATATGATTGTGTGGCCACACACAGTTCTAACATCATCATAAAGTTTGCTGACGACACAACCATCCTAGGTCTCATCTACAACAATGATGAAACCGCATACAGAGAGGAGGTAAATGCCTTGGCTACCTGGTGCCAGAGCAACAACCTCTCTCTCAACGTCAGTAAGACTAAGGAGATGATAGTGGACTTTAGGAAGCGGCAGAGGGAGGGTCTTGCCCCCATACACATCGATGGAGCTGAAGTCGAGAGAGTTTCAGAATTCAAGTTCCTCAGTGTGTTCATTAGTGACGACCTCACATGGTCCCGTCAGACAAGCTCGGTGACAAAAACTGCCCAAAAGCGCCTATACTTCCTGAGGAGACTCAAGAGGTTTGGCATGTCTGCCAGGATTTTAATAAACTTCTACAGGTGCACTATTGAAAGCATCCTTTCAGGTTGCATTACAGCCTGGTACGGCAGCTGCTCCGCTGCTGATCGCAACGCCCTTCAGAGGGTGGTGAAGTCAGCGGAGCACATCATAGGCTGTTGTCTCCCCACCGTGCAAGGCATCTACCACAAGCGATGCCTGAGGAAAACACAGAACATCTTAAAAGACCACAGTCATCCAGGCCGTGCCCTTTTCTCACTGCTGCCATCTGGTAGACATTACCGGAGCATCAAATCACGGACTACCAGACTAAAAAACAGTTTCTTTCCGCAGGCCATTCGGCTGCTTAACCCAGAACACTGATTACAAGTCATTTCTTGAGCCCTGTCATTCTCTGGTCACTTTATCCACTTTCAATTCAATGCACCTTTAAAAAGAAATTTCCATGCCATATTTATAATATTTATTACTTCTGCTGTTGTACACTCCGGATCACTGTTCAGTACATAGTGTATTGCTATTATTATTATTATTATTGTCTTAAAATTTCTTCATATTGTATATTATCTTTTTAAGCCCACTGTGTAGATGTGTCGAGCCATGTCACAAGAATTTCTCTGCATAGGATGATGTGATGTCATTCGATGCATATGACAAATAAACAACTTTGACTTTTGACTTTGACTTTGAGCATAGGATTCCCTGTGACATATTTCATGTAATTCCCCAGGAAAGCCCTTTCGGTAGTTGCCGCCCATTGACTCCAGTCCACTGACGTATATTGTTTGAAACGGTAAATGTACAGTAGTTTAAGCGATCTCTCTTGCTGTTAGACATGGGGACATTCTTGTGAGATTTTTAGAATTTCACCAGTATCAGAGTCTCTCTGTAATGTACATGTATTTATATTATGATTACAATTACAATATACAAATTGAATGTGTCCTACTGTATAAACAGACCGAGAAAACAAAACATTATTTGGCCTTTGCGAGGCCTAGTACTTGCAACTCACTATACTGAAAAAACTGGCAGTAATCGCAACCCACCTAGACCACTGCACCACAGTGTAGTGGGAATTTCTGTGGAAAAAAAATATTTTGATGGGGCGGCTTTCAGGGTTTACAGTAGGTACACTGTATGACTACTTAAAAACATTGTTTGTTACCCATTTTTGTCCCACAAAGTGAAACTGTACTCTAAAATACTGTTTAAATAGTTACAACTTTTTACAGTTTCGCCAATATCAGAGTCTGACTGTACTGTATGTAGTTATCAAACCTCAGAGTTGAAAAAAAATGAAAAAAGTAACAAACAGTGTATGATTAATAGCCTACTGTAACACCATAAAGTGTTGAGACTAACTGTGTGCAGGATTTCATATATAAAATGGTATTTTAAATATACAGTAGGCTGTTTAGATGAGACATCTAAATTGAATTCACTCGGCTGAAATGCGCCTCGGTATAACACAGTACAGCTCCACCCCTTTTTCGCCACTTTATCGTGTGACATCTGTACCAACCAGGGCCCGTTTCCCTGATAACGCTCACTCTTAGCGTGCTAAAAAGACTCAAAAAGATCTTACCGAAGTTGTTTATGTTCCTAAGTGTGTTCCCCGAAGTGTCCCTTAGGAAGCTTCTTAACACGCTGCCTCTTAAGTTTGACGTTACAAAGGCGCTGTACCAAGTGAAGGTGCTGAATTAGTTGGTATCGATTGCTCAGGAATCAATTTTTCACTTCACGCGAAGGTGCATTACGGTGTTAAGAAGGACAACACGTTCTATATAAATGAAACATTCCTCAAATTATTTCAGTAACATTTATTTTAGCATAGTTTAAGTTAAATCAGTAAAATATAGATTATTAATTCAAATATCAAATTGTCAGTAATGTGTTCACACGATATGTTGTGACCGGTAGACGAACAGGGTATCCCTCGCTAATCATCAACCCTCCTCATCCCGTTGTGCCACTTGTCCTTCTTGACGTGGGTTTAACGTCTTCTAAAAATGATGTAATACACTTTTATTTCAATGGTAAGGTACTTTACAATCAGAATTGATTGGCTAGCAGCTGCAGTTACTTCTTTTTAATGTGGAATTGATTGCCATTGGTTAATGTTTACAATAAATCTATCTACAATGAACAGAGAGGAAAACTTAGATAGAGAATATGGTGGGGAAGCAACGTAAAAAAGTTCACCAATCTTCTCGTCAGAGGGACTTGAGGTTTTGCTGGATGAGCTGAGCTTGCACAAGCCTGGCAAGCGCAGGTTTTTGCAGAATAAAACAATTGACATGGACTAAACGGCTCCGTGGCCGGCGCCGTCTTTGATTCAATACAAGGACACGTTGGATCGCTGCCATAGTTGGTCGCTTACTGGACACCACCATGCTTACCCATTTATAGATCTTAGCCAAATTGTTTTCCAGACTTTAATTATCAAAAGTGATTGCCAATTTAAACGCTTTAATGACATTACGAAATGGCCTAGGCTAATTACCACATATTAGTTCTGATACCAAATAAAGTCAATTTTATAAATAGGCCTGTATCCATTGCGAACATTTTTTATTTATTAGTCTTAAAATCAGGGATGCAAACACATGTATGGTCAAAAAAGAGAGAGCTAATCGAAGCCCTCGCCCCGCGGCAAATATCCACAAAACCCCTGCAGAGCAAAAAGTCCAGTGTTAAATTAACTCTCTCAGTGTTTTATATAGGTCCAGTGGACCAAGTATATATCCTATATAAACACTGAGAGTGTTAATTTAACATTGCACTTTCTGTGTGCCATCGCCGGCCCACCCCAGATTAAAATTAAATTCTCAAAATCAAAATACACAACACTAATTTGGAATATTCAATTTCATTTTTTATTCCAAAACAAACTCTTTTTGAACTATCTAGCACTTCTTGATTTACTGCTTATTTCTTCCTGGCCACCTCCTTCAACATATCCAGGGCCTTCCGTCTGGCTGCATTCAATTTCTTATCAATATGTTTGATATCTTTTTTCAATTTTCTTACAAAGTTAGACAGTATAAATGTGTTTTACTGCATAGACCTTGATTGTAGTTTCAAGTTTCAGCCAAGACCAATTCCAACTGCTTTTACAGCCTCTATCCATCTGCTGCACAAGAAATGCCTCACTTTCCTCAATTTCCCTAATTTTACAAATGAATACAGAGTTTAATATTTTAGCGAAACTGTATCATAATGAAGGGCAAATAGTTCACCCTGCTCCTTTCCACAATGTCTTGTTTATATGCACCAATATTTCTCGCCCACTCTGGGGTTGCCATAAAATGTACAATGTTTATGGGTCCAACGGTGGCAGTGCCCTGCGCAAGCGTACTTCAGCAGTCTATTTGCGTCAATTTACATGATCAAAAGGACCTCCTTAAAAATAGCAAAACCGGCTGTTAATCAGCTAAGCCCACTCACCAGTTTCTCGACTTACATAGCTTAAGAAATGGTAATGTGGGATCGCAATAACAAAACGTTACTATGAGAAAATCAAGGACACGGATATGGATAAAAAAGTAATCAGAGTTACTTTAATCTTTGACGCAATGCTAGCTATCCAACAGCAAGTGAAGTCAAGGGCAATATTTCTAGATGTTAACCATAGTAAACTATGGAAATAATTTGAAAATAATGCGGTTTGTCATTTACTTCGTTAATCCTTCTTAGTGGCATCAGTGAAAAAGCCGGGACTACTGACACATTACCGAGAGAGAGGCTTTTTCCGAGTCAGAGAGGTACCAGGTCAGCAAGCTGCTAGCCTCTAGCACAAACCCTAATCTAGCACTAACAAAAACATTAGGAAAACGGTAGCATAGTAATATTACTGTACAAGATACTGTAGGTGATAGTAGCCAAGTCAGGAATTTAATATTAAAATGCATGACGTGCAAACGAACAACTAGGCCTATCTGAACTGTTTAATATATTATGTGACTAGTAAATTATGTAACATTATAAACCAAAAAGCTCCTAACCTCCATAGATCTCACCAGTTGCCAGTAAGATGGGAGGCGCAGCGCTGAAATCTGGTCTCAGGGAGATTTTTTTGCAGTGGCAGTCTGGCAGACACCGTAGACAGTAAAAGATACGCAGCAAGAAACACTAGCGGTTCACGCTTGTGCGCAAAATGCTGTTTTTGCGCTCAGTGTTCTGATTTGCTTTTTTCCTATTTACTTGTTTGGTGGAGGCAATCCAGAATTACTGTTGGTGAAATTATAATCAGACCCTCTCAGACACCCCACCCCCACCCCACATAAAAAACTCTTCGGATCTGCACGATTCACACAAGTCACCCAAACTGACGTGAAAAAAGCGAGAGGCGCCGAAAAGCGCGCCGTTTGCATCCCTGTAAAATGGCCATAAAATCATTGTTGACTGCTGACAGTGGCGGCGACTAGCAGCTTGAGCTCAAACAATGCTAAGAGAGAGCTTAGGAATGGTCCAGACCAACCTTACGAAAGTGTGACTTACGGAAGATATACTTAGAGTACGAACGTGTCGGGAACCGTGCCATAAGGTTAAGAGAGAGGATAAGGAATAGGTTAAGAACTACTTAGCGATAAGAACGTTTTGGGGAACCGGGCCCATGACTGTATACATTATATACAGTCCTTGAATTTGAACCTTGTATATTTGTTTTTTTCCATGCACATTATTACAATTAAAAAAATTGTTTTAAGTCTGTTTTAGGGTTAGATAAATTGGATGATACTTCATGAGATCCTGGTACAGATGTTGAAGGGATAAATTGCTCGCTCTCATACCGTGTCACCAATCAGTACATTTAGTTACCATTAAAGGACAACTCCAGAGCAAAATGAACCTAGGGGTTAATAACACATTCCTACCGAGTCGACTGTTCTCTGTGATATGTTTTCATGCTAATGAAATGTACCCAGTTTTAGTGTGAACTGATAATTACCATATAACGCTAGTTATGAGGGCACATTTGTAGTAAAAATAAATCACTATTATTGACCACTAACAAGGCTCAAAATAGAACAACACTTCCACGGTAGCATAATGAGAGTCCTTACATGCTAAATGAAGCATTGAGAACTTTGTAAGGCTACAAAGCAGCTTTCATCTTTGGAAAACAGACTTGATCAGTAAAACCGCAAACTCTGTGCTACGTGCCCAACTAGTGTTATAAGGTTCTTCACTGTTTTAGTTCCTAATAAACCTTTAATGTTATCGTATTACCTGACTCCTGCCTGACCCCTTTTTGAAAGTGTGACAGAATGACCAGTCTAAGTAAACATCCTCCCTACCGGAGGATAACGGGGGACGCTATGCTGTGGGCTTTGTATTAAGCCTCCTATGAGGACTTTCTGGTCTGGGAGGCTGTGGATGGGGACTATATCCTTTCACGCAGAGTCTTTGGGACACCTGCCCTTTTGGAGGCTCCTAAGAGGGTAACCACCGACAGTTCTAAACTAGCAGCTTCCAGCCCCAGTTCCAAAATAGCAGCTTCCAGCCCCAGTTCTAAAATGGCTGCTTCCGGAACCAGTTCCAAGATGGCCACTGGCCCCAGGGTCAAGATGGCCACCGGCCCCAGTTTCAAGATGGCCACCGGCCCTAGTTTCAAAATGGCCACCGGCCCCAGTTCCAAGATGGCCACCGGCCCCAGTTCCATCAGACCACCAGAGGTCGCTCCTTGCCTTGTCCCCAAGGCCGAGCCTTGCCTTGTCCCTGAGCCTTGCCTTGTCCCTGAGCCCTAGCCTTGCCTTGTCCCCGAGCCCTGCCTTGTGCCCGAGCCTTGCCTTGTCCCCGAGCCCACTAATAGGGAACGTGAGCTGGGTTTAGACCGTCGTGAGACAGGTTAGTTTTACCCTACTGATGATGTGTTGTTGCAATAGTAATCCTGCTCAGTACGAGAGGAACCGGAGATTCAGACATTCGGTGCTTGGTTGAGAAGCCACTGGTGCGAAGCTACCATCTGTTGGATTATGACTGAACGCCTCTAAGTCAGAATCCCACCTAGATGTAATGATACCACAGTGCCGTGGTACATTCGTTGGTTCGGAATAAGAGCAGAGCCATCCGTTACCTGGTACGGGGGGCGGCAAGATGAGGTTCGTCCCCCACTCCAATGACACAAAAAAAGTATGAAAAGACATGGTGCTAAATGCCCTGTAAACGACCCGGTCCCCGTTCCTGCCCCGGTCCCCGTGCCTGTGTCAGCCCCTGTCTCTGTGCCATCGTCTGCCCCTGTGCCGGTATCTTTCTCTGTGTCAGTCTGTCTGTCTGTTTGTTTCTGAGTCTGTACAGACCCCTGTTCCGGCTTCTATTCCACTGCTCCCTCCGCCGTCCGGCCCGCCGCTGCTACGTCCGCCATCCGGCCCGCTGCTGCTGCCTCCGCCTTCCGGCCCGCCGCTGCTGCCTCCGCCTTCCGGCCCGCCGCTGCTGCCTCCGCCTTCCGGTCCGCCGCTTCTGCCTCCGCCCTCCGGACCGCCGCTTCTGCGGCCGCCCGCCTGGCCTCCGCCTCGGCCTTCACATCTGCCTTGCCTTCCCAAGCTTTCGCCTGCCCGGCCTCCGCCTGGCTTTCCTGGTTCTGTATTCCTTTGTTATGTGCACTCCATGTCAGGTTTTAGTTTCTCGTCCTAGTTTATGCCCATGTTTTGGTTTTCCTGTGTTCAGTCTTGTTCCCGCTCTTTTGGTTGTCACATGGTTTAGTTATCCTATCAGTTTTGTTTTTTCATTCACAGCTGCACTCCGTTATCATTAGTCCCCTATTTAAGTCCTTGTTAGTTTTTAGTTGTCCTACCTTGTCTCCGTGTATACAGGTCCTTCTCAAGAAATTTGTATATTGTGATAAAGTTAATTATTTTCCATAATGTAATGATAAAAATTAAACTTTCATATATTTTAGATTCATTGCACACCAACTGAAATATTTCATGTAATTTATTGTTTTAATACTGATGATTTTGGCATACAGCTCATGAAAACCCATAATTTAATTTTTACCATTACATTATGGAAAATAATGAACTTTTTTTATTGTTTAGTCTTCTGGTTCCTTTACTCTTTTGGTCTCCTTCGGGATAGTTTACTTTCTTCACTGTTTTAGTTCCTAATAAACCTTTAATATTATTGTATTACCTGACTCCTGCCTGACCCCCTTTAGAAAGCATGACAAGCATCTCATTGAAAGAGGCTGCTGCAGCCTGACATACAGTATGGGTTGGGCAGAGGCTGCACAGTTAATATATTGAGTTATTATTATATTTAATTTATAATATTCAATTACATTTTGCCGTTTAATGTAATGGCTATAGAATGGACTGTATATTTCTTTTAATGTTTTATTTGAAATTGTTTTACTGTTGTTTTAATTGTCAAATACATAATCCTGTAGCTAGGATTAAAACAGCTACATTTGAAAGAAGCTTTACCCTGCTGTTTTTGAAAGTGTTCCCCAAAATGAAACATTGAAAATTTATAATGCAACTTTTTTATTAATATAATGAGTTATTCAAGTAATTTGATTATATTCAATGGGGGTGGAAGAGTGGCTGTGTTTGAATTGCGCCGGCAGGAATGTTTGTCCCATCCATCACTCTCCAAGCCGTGATGAACACGGTCTAGCCTGGACTTATAGTCGAAAAGGGGCATAGCCTAATACATCGTCAATGTAGTCACACACTATCTGGAAAATGGTTTCATTTAATAAAACCATGGTTTCTGAAATGTATCAAAGCCATAGTTCATGAAATGGATTAGTAGTATATTCATAAAACCTTATATGACTTATTGTAGAACATGTAATTTGAAGTAGGCTATACAGAAGTTCCATCAACAACGGAAGGTTTAAAAGCGTTCCCCAAAAGTGAAACATTTAAAAACTAAAATGCAACCTATTTCATTAATATAATGATTTATTCTTATATAGTTAAGTAAATCGGATTATATGCAATCACATATGCAAAGCTATAATGTAAAAAAATCAGTCTCCATAGGGAAGCCAACCCCAGTCTCCAGCTCCTGCAAGTTTGTCAGAAGAGTACCTTACAAATGTCTTACAGTGTTATATTTAACTTCACCATTGAGTTGTATTAATGATAAATAAATAACCTGTTGTCTGCAGTAAAGTACAGTCTATAAACCAGGTGAATTGCTTAGGATGATTTTCACTCCCCGGAGCCACCTGGTGGCCATTACGTGTATTGTTTTCTTTTTAAAACTGCCACTGAAATTTAATTAACTTGCGTTCGGCACGGCGCGGTACACTAAAGTGCAGCCACTCCCCTTGATGAGCAATTTATTACTTCACCATCTGTACCTCAGTTATTTGGCACTATACATTAATAAATCATTGTTTGCAAATGAATGTGCAGTCCTTCCAGAAAACATTTATCAGCTATTTGCTTTTGTCATTACATTATTAACATTTTACCAAAATCAAACTCAAACAGAGTTACAATAATGAATTGTAAGTGATTTTGTCCATTGTGGATTACAAAGGATGCATCTGAGACAATGGCCCTCATTTAGAAACGTGCGTAACGACCTAAAACAGGCGTAATTCCTACGCAAGGCAAGGGATTTATCAATTTGAATGTGATCGTAGGCTGCGATAAAATCTCACGTCTGGTCTGACTTTGTGTACGCAAATTCTCTAGTGTGACTAGAGGTGTTTATGGTATAACCACCCGGTTCAGTGAATTGTTGAACCAGCAATGATTTATTAATGTGTCTGCATCGCAACTACCCCATATTGCAAATTATATTTCAGAATTACAAATTAATTATATACAGCACATTGCTATTAAGTGGTTTATTTTTTTCCCTTTCACTTCGTGGTGGCCTAGAACATGAGGGCAGAAATTAGGCAAACAACAATTTCAATCAAATAATATATATATATATACATTATTTAAACAAGCGCTTTGGCAGTCCTGTAGTCGAAGCGATTGCAGATCTGGGGGACCTTTATGCAAGCTCTCTACATTGGGACCTTTCAGTGGGAGATCAGGGACAGGTCTAGTATATCACAGCCAACAATAGTTTGATGTATGCCAGCAGTTTTGGCGGCTATGAAGTCCCTTTCTGGTATTTTCAAACTATGATAAAACGACAATTTTATGAGATTGCTGGGTTTCCAATTGGGGCGAATTGGGCGATTGATTGTACTGCATCTGTAGCCACCATCCATGAATGATTACACATTTATCAATCGCAAAAACTTTAATTCAATCAACGTTCAGATCATATGTGATGCCAGGATGTTTGTTCTGAATATGGTAGCCGGTGGCCGGGTGGGACGCGCGTCTCTTTATTTTTCTAAACTGTAGCATTGGAACATGCTACAGGAGAGCGCACTGCATGGCTGGAGTAATTTCCTCGGTGAGTTACGCCCTCTTACAATTATTATAATAGTTCTACATAGTTCATTGGTGAAACGGTTGGATGTGATTCCTCTCGGTGAAAAGGGTTATGCCCTGACTGAGTACCTAACATCGCTTGCAAATCCCGAAACAAGCAGGAACGCAAGTTTAACAGTGCGCACATACGCACACGAATCACAGAGTGATGTATAGGTTTGCTCAAGGGCAGGTGACCCTGTCTTGGGTAAACGGGTGTGGATGGGGGACTGCTATACACACCAGAGCAGGCCTGTAACATAATTATGGCATGCGGGGTTCTCCACGATATTGCGCTGGAGAACGGTGCCATTTAATGAAGATCAGAGGCCACATCAGCCACCGAAGGAAACAGGATCTTATTCTGAGCTTCTAATATAGTAAGTGCTATTTTGGGTAAAAAAGCTAGTTAAAAAATACAACGTGGAATGTTTAGTGAAAATAATTATTTTATTTGAAATACACTTCAGGTTCTCGTTAGTCGCTTTCAATGACTATAGCAGTAATCTCAGTCAACACCGCAGTTTACTTGAACAATCGATGCCTGGTTTTAAGCTTCCAATTAAAACAAAGTGGATGGCCTGCACCTGAGACCTGAGCATCTTTATTTTATCTCAGAAGAAATCATTTTCTTTGCCGGATTATGCTTATCCATGTCATAAATTCTAAGGGCCAGGCCTCTAATCCATGCATATTTGTGGGCGTGTTATTTAAATTACGATTGTTTTCAACTGTCTGATTTATCAACAGCCGCTCATTCGTACGCTGGAATTGGAGTGATATGAATGTTTTGTAAATCACACGTGAGTCTCGTCGTTAGATGATTTCTGTGCTCAGATCTACACTGGTTTCTACGCATGTTTGATGAATGAGGGCCAATAAGTGCATTGCATTAAAGGAGAATTCCAGGCGATTTCAAAACATAGCTCTGTTGTTTGCATATCTGAAGTGCTGTCAGTATCGTTAATAACTAAAAAAATCTGTATTGCCAAAACCGTGTTTACCTTTTGCTTCACTATTTACCCATTACGCATTTATGGGGCAAGTTTTAAAACGTCCTTTGAGCATGTTCGAAATGTCTTTACATATCCATGTGCAGTGATTCCCTTTAGTGAACACAGCAAATTTAAACAAATAAGTCAATGTACATACCTCTGTTTATTTCCATTTTTCCATTGAAGTCCAAGGCCTTTTTGTTTTTTTTGGCGAAAAAAATATGTTTTGGAATATTTCATTGTATGACTTAGACAATCGACTAGTGTGGAATGTCACTGGAAAATGGGAAATATACTTGACTTATCATTCAAAAATGTTTGACATGCGTTGTCATCCCCTGGGGGACATGACGTGTTTTCAGCCTCTATTTCCAATGTATGGCTTTTTAGTTGTCTTTTTAAGAGGATGTAGAAAAATAACGTGTTATATTCACTGTGCACATTTATTCTAAATAAAAATGATATGTCTTTCCTTTTTAAACATAGCAAACATATGTATCTCCTTGCTTCAGGTCCATTGTAACAAGAGGTTAACTTTGGTTGTTTTTTTAGGCGGAATTTGACAGTTAGGGGAATTTGACAGTTAGCCAACATGCAGTCTGTTTGCCTACGATATATGGTTTGTTGTTTGTCCACATGGTTCGTTCGGTGGTTACCCCACCTTAAACCAATCCAGAGCTTGTTTTCCATTTGTGTTTTCAACATCTGTAAAATTCACAGAAATTGGAACTGTTCATTCTCAGTTTTTCAGTTGTGAAATCTGAAACGAGCACTAAAATCGTTAGGCTAGTCTCTTTGGTTAGTAGGCAGGGAAAGAGGAGAGAGTGGTTGCTGAACAGGGTACGTTTTATTTTGCTCTGAGTGCAGCTTGCCAGCTATCATCACAGTCTCAGCCGAAGTGTAGTTTTAGTGCCCATGTGATTATTTCTTTGTTTAAAACAACACATAATTGTGTGATTTAAATGTGTTGTGTCTTAGAGGAGCTAAAGACAGAACAGTTCATGGGGACTGTAGACAAGGTAGCTAGGTTATGATTGGGGAGCATCACTCCCTGTATACTTGCTATGTCATTTGCTATGATTAAGACTCCATTATTTCATAATATGCATTATTTTATAATAAAGGGGATTTTAAATGCAATGTTTTTGTTTAAATGTATATTTAGTAAATCAACTACAAGGCCATGTAAAAATGAGTTAATTCCCCACACCTTGTTATGTTGCAGATGGGTGAAGAATATAGTAGCAGACCACTTATGCCTGGGTAGTGGTTCAAAAACATGGGTACTAGGACCTCTGGTGGTACAGTAACAAAAAAGTTGGGGAACCACTAGACATAAGGACATAGTTCATGTTTGGGATGCTTTGCTAGAAAAGTTACAGTAATCAAGTGCGGCATTAGTTGCACCAGGTGTGCTTATCCGGGCAAAGTCAGAGAACCCATAGTCAGGCTCGATCCCATGACTGTCATGTCGTAGACTGTCCTGCAATGCAGCAACATAGCCCACTACGCCACGCAGACCCCTGCAACCAGATTTCTGAGACAGCAGATTGTGAAAATGCAGGCCTCTAGTTTGATTTACCTCTTTTTGATAATGATTGCAATTTTCATTTTAACACTAGTATATTAATATTTACAATGGCACCTATAGTAAGAGTAAGGGTGTTAACCCCAGTGTCATTGCCAAAATTCCCAACCAAGCCTCACTTCAATCATGGCCACCTAATATTCCCCCTCCTTCCTAATTGGCATACATAACTACTCATCTCTCCACCTAATAGCTGATGTGTGGTGAGCGTTCTGGTGCAAAATGGCTGCCGTGCATCACCCAAGTGAGTGCTACACATTGGTGGTGGATGAGGTGGGCTTTCCCCCTCACTGTGTAAAGCACTTTAGGTTCCTTGAAAAGTGCTATATAAGTAGAACTTATTATTATTAATAAACAGCCCTGGTAACACTTTATCTTGAGAGTCCAAAAAGTGTATCTGTAGATGCTCTACAGATTATCTGTAGACTATCAACAACATTTTAACAAACTATCTACTAACCCTAATCCTAACCTTAACCCTAACCTTAACCATTACCCTAAAACATATTCTAAACTTACCCCTAACCTTAAACTACACAATAAGTGTCATTTGTTTATCATATCATCAACAACTATCTGTAGAGCACCTACAGATGGAATTTTGGCACAATAAAGTGTAACCACAGCCCTTTACTGGCAACCTGAGAGTATGTATGCCAACCATAGGCAACTCCGCTCTATATTACTGTTATTTTACAGCACAATGAATATTACCTTTGGTTTACTGTGATAACCTCAAAACACAGGAAGATTGGCCAGGACATTTTTCACTAATTCAATTTAGTGTTTGCTCACTCCCAAAGGCAGTCAGTCCATGAGGGTAACAATGAAAGGCAATACTGTGAACACCTTTAGTAATTAGATGTCATTCTAATGGACAGGAAACCAGAAACAAAGGGCCATAGCTTCCTGAGATGTATAAGAAAAATGACAACATACAGTTTTCTTCAATTAGAAACATATGAGAAGTGTAATACCAAGATGAATAAAAAGCATCACCTTGCCCTGCCCCTGGTACCACTTCCTGTTTATATGACCATGTTATCAGTAATGAGGTAAGCATGTTACATTATATATATTGCAATGGTGAGAAGGCTTTTATAGGCTCTATAGGTTCCTGCTAGATATTTTGTAGAGGCTATTTCTATATCATTCTTTCTGTCATAATCATCTGAAAACATACTGACTCATGCCACAACACGATAAGTATAAATCATGCATGAAAGAAAATAGACTATTTACAGTATTTCTACAGATCTGAATTATTAATGATGAAGCCAATCATGGATGCTTATTAATTGGAAAGACACATTTAGTTATTATTTTTATTTAAAATACTTGTTGCCATTGCATGTGTGCACATGCATTACAAGGTGAAAGGAGCAAGGGAGATTATAATGGAATACAGTTTAACTTAAACTGGTAATCCTGAGTGACTCTTTCATTCACTCTATCCTCCTCTATCTATGTTCCCCTCCTTGGTCCCACTCTTACTCTATTGGTGCAGAGCTGCTGCATGAATATTTTATTAGCTAAAAACTGCCCACTTTCACAGCTTTACTAAATCCTACCCTGATAAATGATGACAATTAAACACATTTCCATGCCTTTTCTCCTCATTAAGTCGATTTTGACAACCAAGCCTGCCCATTAATACTATGTAACTGTTCTGCGATTAGCTTCAAATACGAGGCCCATCAACCAGCCTAATAGAAACCCACTGAGCCAACGCTGTTGTACATTTTTGTATTTCTCACCAAGTTGAATGACTAAAAAGCCTGAATTGGCTGGGTTATGAAGTCGACAGCTCTGCTGCCCTCTACGCTGTGTTCTAACTTGGTCTTTCACTTTCAGCATCTGTTTTTTCTCTAGCCATAACTGAAAGCATATCAAAACAATTACTAGTAAAGCCTAGTAACAAATGGATAGGCATTTTGAGGTGTGAAGGTTAACAGACTCAAAGAACATAAGTCACCAGAATTTTTTATGCACGGGTGGATTGTGGTCACACTCATTACAATACTTGCATAAGTCATGTCTCCTGACATTTAATTCACTTGAGCATTTGTCTGCAACTGGAATGGGTGGCTACACTCAAATGCAGTGTAGTGTCTTCTCATAATTAAATACTAGCCATCATCTTAGAGGGATCTTAAAGTTTATGATGCACAATTTATGTTGCCAATTTTTATGGTTGACTGTGAAATGGACCATATGGATGGTGTAGACACAGTACAAGTGGTAGAAATGCAGACACTGCTCAATCTGTCTCAGAGTTTCAATCTGTGTTCGTTACAGGTCGCCAAGCAGTGAAACTTTGTTTTGAAGTTTTGATTGTACCACAAACTGTAAACACATCAAATTAATTATACACAGTATTTAAGCCAATGCTACAAGAAAAATCATGCAATGCCAACTGATTTACCCATCTTTCTGGCAGATCATTTGTTTAAAAAATATCCAGTTTTTGGCCAGTTTATCCCCACTAACCTTGCTACGTCAGCAGCTCCACAACCCACCGACAGATGTGGGATGGTGAAGGGCAATCACATGTTTCATCCAACTACATTATCGAACTAGCCAATTCTTGCTGCTGACTTAACACAGAAGCATTTAGTCAGACCATGCATGGGATGATTACGCTCACAAACCATACCTCCTTGATTAAATTTACAGGCGTGTGATCTGCACTAAAGGAGTCACTGGAGAGTGACGTGGCAAGGTAGATATTCTGACTTCTCCATCCCAAATACTGGGCAGCGCTATGCCAATTTGCGCTGCCTCGGGCTAGAGGCCGGGCAAAGTCGGAGAAGCCATTTTAAGGCTCAAACCACTGACTATCGTGCCGTAGTTTGTCCTGGAAGGCAGCGACTTAGCCCACTACAACATGCAGACCCCCCCCATGTCATTAGTTTTTATCAGGGCTTACAGCAGAGCTGCCAACTCTCACGCTTTCGCCGTGAGACACACGCATTTGCCTGTTTTCACACGCACTCACGCCACACATTCAATATCTCACGCAAATAAATCCGTCCGAGACTCGTTTGTTCCTTTTTCAAACTTCCCGACGGTAGATGGCGCTGATGAGCGCCACTGAACCTTATGCGCTGCATCCAGAAGTTAGTGACATAAGAAGAGATACCATTACCGCGAAAGACAACGGGAGAAGAAAAACGGTCACTACCTTGAGAATTCTGATGAGCTGAGACCAGGTATGTACAATGAAATGTCGTCCAATTGAGTACTCACTCTCTAAAACTTTAAATCTTGAAAGAAATTATTTATTTTGACGGGGTTCAGTTAAGGAAGAAAGTTGAACATTGGATTCA
>JACXGM010024467.1:0-15718 GCA_016801145.1 Umbra pygmaea
TGACTTGTAAACATGAATTGTTTTAATCGTTTTTGGACCGCTTTGGTTATTTAAATGACAATTTCAATCACTCGTAATACTGCAATACGTTACTGCGCCCGTATCACTGCCTGATGGTATGTGAATCGGTCATGTTGTGAGTGTAATATTGAAAAAAAGACTTGTTTCAAACCGGTGTTGCTAAACGTGGCTAGCGTTGCAATATAAGAAACTAAAACATGAAATAAAGTGAACATTTTAGAAGTTCAAATGGCTGCGTTTTGATATGGTCGGGTAATAGTAATAATCATAATAAAAAAATGTAATGTGCTTTTGGAGCGCCTGGTACTTGGTCAGTGCTACCGCAACAACAGCTTTCTAGGTGGAATCCATGTTTTTCTCCGACTCGGACGTGCAAAACATAATAGAACGCTTAAAGTGTGTAAGTGACGTAATATCCGAGTTCCGAGTCGGATCTTTGGGTTAATCGAACGCAGCATTAGTATCAGCCTGTGTTCAAGTTCTTGGTTTTTCGTTCTTATATTTGTAGCTCCTAAGTTTAAGCGTGTTTTAGTTTGTTTTTCTCCTACGGGATGGTTTTATCTAATAAATTAGATTTAATCGTTTATATTGGAGTCTGTGAGTACCTTCATTACACAGGTCGCTTTTTTATACTTGTATAAACGTGACAACGTCACACACACATAAACAATGGCGACCCCTGTTGATGCTGTACAGATGCAGGTGGTTAACGTTGTGAAATAGAAATAAATAGACATAAATAGGCAACGTAAAGTAATTCCTCACATTGCAATCAAAACAATACACACACGATTGTGTACGACTACAGGTTATTTATTAAATTAAGCCCAAAATAGGTTGCCGACTAGAAATTGCTAGTCAGCCTGTGTTGTTGCTTGCTGTTGGCCACTGGCAAATTGCCAAACTATTAAACGTTTATCTATATTTTATCATATACGCTAAACTCTCTTTTTACAAGTCTACCAAATTACGAGTTTATTGTTCTATCAACGATTTCACCTCGGGACACTATTTCTTGGACACACAGAGTTTCTGCCTCGGGAAACTACTTCGGAAACTTCCGCCTCGAAAATGGGTCTCTACCCCTGGAGGCTATTGGACAACAGTGGAGTCTCTCATCTACTACGACCAGTCGAAAGCTAAGTAGCATGTCGTACTGCAGTTGCTGTTCTCTCCTTCTTGCTAAGATAGCTAAGTTAGAGGCTCGGATTCAGACGCAGTTGCCAGAAAAAGAATATCCAAGTGTAGCTAACGATAAGAACGCGTCTGAGCCACCAGGCAATGTTGAAAGTATTAGCTATCCTAACTCCCCCGCCCTGTCCATGCAGCTGGACAATTTTCTCATGGTTGAAAATGGCACACTGCAAATCCCCAAACAATCAGGAGCGCAAGTTCAACAGTGCGCACAGACGCACACGAACCACAGTGGAGTGATCGGTTTGCTCAAGGGCAGGTGGCTCTGTCTTGGTTAAGCGGGGTGCGGGGATTGTTATACACACCAGAGCAGGCCTGCAACATAATTATTGGCATGCGGGGTTCTTCACAATATTGCGCTGGAGAATGGTGCCATTCAATGAAGATCAGTGGCCACAACAGCCACCATTGGGCTCTACGAAGGAGAAAGGATCTTATTCTGAGCTTCTAATATAGTAAGTGCTATCTTGTGTAAGAAAGCTAGGGTGAAGTCAGCTAAAATGGGCCACTTTTTGGTAAAGGGCTTATAATACCATCAAATATGCTTTGCATGAGATCTAATTTATTTTTTCTGCTCTGCCTGCCTATCAAAACTCTTGTTACAAGTCCAGAAGTGTTGAAGCAACAATGCAAGATCAGTGATTTGCTGTAAAGGTATTAAAATATATGACTCTACAACATTATTTGGCCCATTTTATCTGATGGCCCAATTTAGCTAACTTCACCCTACTTAAAAAAATACAATGTGGAAGGTTTAGTAAAAATAATTAATTCATTTGAAATGCACTTCAGGTTCTCGTTAATAGTTTTCGATGGCTGTAGCAGTAACCTCAGTCAACACCGCATTTTCCTTGAACAATCGATGCCTGATTTTAAACTTCCAATTAATACCAAGCGGTTGACCTGCACCTGAGACCTGAGCGTTTCTTTTTATCTCAGAGAAATTCCTTTTCTTTGCCGGATTTCGCTTATCCATGTCGTAAATTCTAAGGGCGAGGCCTCTAATCCGTGCATAAATGTGGGCGTGATATTTAAATTATGATGGATTTCAACCGTCTGATTTATCAACGCCCGTTAATTCGTACGCTGGAATTGGAATGATACGAATGTTTTGTAAATCACACGTGAGTCTCGTCGTAAGATGATTTCTGCGCTCAGATCTACAGTGGTTTCTATGCACGTTTGATAAATGAGGGCCACTGAATCTACTGATTTAAATGCTGATGGGGTTGGAGGTAGAGGAGTTTGGAACCCCAGAGGATTAGATCGAAGTCCATCAGGCACGCCTTCAGGAAGCCCGTACCAGTGCAAGGAGACAGATGAAACAGGTGGCAGAATACAGGATTACGCCACATGCGTGATCACTTTCTGATGCAGATAGCAATACACCTAGAATTATCCTGAACACACCTCCCTGTAAGACCAGTACGCCCATGGGTGCAAAGATGGGCACAGATGCATTTTCTATTTAAATGATGCGGGCGCTGGATGGGAAATTGACAACTGCGTCGGTCTTAAACTAGCAAAGACACTTGAGTTCGGGCTTTGCGCTGTGTTGTATTGTCTATGTGCATGTTTTGCAGTAAATGCAATTTAACATATCTATTTCCCTAAATTGTAGCCAACAAAGAAACTACTTTTTGACTTAAAGTATGTTAGATGTTTTATGATGCAACTCGTATTTAACGGTTAAGCTTAGTTGATGATTTTGCTAATACAAGCATTTCCAAAACCTATAGCGACATGAGTTAAAAACGTATTATTAAAAATTACATTTGTTAATTTGTTGTAAAATAACGATAAAGATCCAATCTTTTACGTATGGTAGCTTATAAATACAATCCTGAATATTGATAAAGACGGCCATCCCCTGGCAACATTGTTCATTTCTCGAAATACCCTGCTACCAACGTAATGAATACAGGGCTGATAAAAAACCTTTAAACAAATGTAATTCTAAAACGGCGCATAATTCAATTCTCACCCCATCACAGAAAAATGACCTATTGAAACCTACAGAGCTCTGCTACTTTTCTACCTTTTTAGGTCTGGACCAGAAATTTACAATCTCTGTCTAATCGTAAACCATGTTGGGATGTGTGAAAAGCAGATTGGGTTTAAGATATCCCTGACACCCCGTTGAAACACCACGTTTAGATGTTTTGTAGGAACTAGGGGGCGGGGTCAAAGGTCATGGGGGCCATCAATCACGTTTTGACGGTTGGTAGGTCCTATACTCTCTCTTATGTTCCTAAATTGCTTGATGTAATTAACCCTGCTCTCCCTGAGTGTGACAGTTACCTGATGAGCAAAAGTCAAAAAATAACTTCAAAGGATTTAGGAACATAGACAAATTATAGATCATTGTTCCCCATTAAGGGTCACTGGCCTCCACTGAAATATAAGGGATGCTTATTGCATCCACACATTTATTAAAACGCAGGTGTATTCACCATGAGATTCAATTTCATATAGCAAACTTTATTGTTAACAAGAGATTTCCAAAAAGTCTTCAAAACATAAATGCCTTCTTACCTCCGCGTGTGCGTGGGGGGGTAATGCAGAGCAGCATTTTTGCAACTAAGTCACATGTCATTTTCTATGACTGGAGAAATTACCTGAATGCCAGACAATCTCATGACACTTTGTAGAATACTGAGTGCTCAATTGGCTAGTTTGGTAATCAACATGGGCAGGGTGTTTGCAGATATCTTACTTTGCCATATGCTTTCCTGTTTTCCTGTCCTAACAATCAAATGGCTGTAATTGTGTTTTCACAGCACTGTATACATTTAATAATAACTATATTTTTTCACTTTTGCCAACAGCAACAAGAAGCAGACTTTTCAGATGAATATACTTTAGACATACACATTTTGAAAACATAAAAAAATTATAATTAAAAGCAGTTCAATGTACATGGAATGGTGTTTGGTTTTAAGTTTTCAACAGTAAATGATGATGTGGAACATCTTATATGTGACATGTATTATCACCTGTGGTATTCAATCCCATTCCCCTGTTTTATTTATCATGGTTTCACATGTGAAATAGCTTTTGTGAAGTGTTCCAAAAACACTTTCGAAACCCATGTGGTTAACATGTTAATTTCACAGGTGAAATCGTGTTAAAACAATATAAGAAAATGCACATGTGGAATGTTCCAAAAGCACATTGGAAACTCATTTTAAATAAAACATGTAAAAATACAAATGTAGAATGTTCCAAAAACACATTGGAAGCTCATGTGCATAACATTTCAATTTCATATGTGAAATCATGTGATTTTCCACATGTGAAATGCATGTGGTTTTTCTGTAAGGGGTTCTGCAAGGACATAAAAAGACCAACAATAATCATTATCTCATGAGTTTCAATGTTATATAAAACATGTTGCTTTAGATCACTTAGAAATTATTTGGAAATTTTCTTAAAGTGCATCACCTAGAGGTGGACATTGTGAAAGTAATGATAAAACATGCATTAATAGTATTTTATTTCCATTGAGACCATAAACCACCAAGGGTGACCCTTGAATCTGAACTGCACTGTAGCAAACTAGTTGAAACATAGACATGGATGTCACCATATTAATGCTGTTATAGATAATTAAACCATAAGGCTGCAATGTTATTAAACATTAGGAATTTGTATCATCTTTTCATTTTCCTAGTACATCTGATTGAAGTTGTCCAATTAAAGTTGAAGTTGAAGTCAATAATGAAAAAAATACAGTTCTAAAACTTTAAGCAGAGAATGTAAAACTAAAGTGAACATTTCAAGTGATGAGAGATACAGGTAGCAGAGAGAGTCCATTCATAATCAGGAAACAGGCAGCACTGTCAGGAGGAGATAAGACACTCTGCAACCCAAATCAAACTGGAATGGAAATAATGGGTGGAGGATATCTGGGAGGGTAAAAAGGAGTTGGGTAGAGAGATGTGATGAAGGAGGAGAGGAAGAGGGGGGAAGCATAAGCCCTGCAAAATAACAGACTACACCCGATCTCACATCAGGATAGTTTCAACATTTTCCTTTTTCAACAGTCAACATGTGTGTCTAAGTTAAGCAAAGAACAACTGCGCACATTTTCTTTCACCAATGACACATTGGTATTGTTTATATTTCTAATATGAACACAGATATTTTTTGGTTCACGTACAATAACAGGACAGATGAACATCGGCAGTGCTTAATTTGAGGCCACCTCTCTGAATTCATGCAATTTGTACCGGGATTTATTTTTGCCAGACTCACTAGCTCTCACACATGATTGGTCTATTATTTCCATTACGGTTTGCCGTCAACAGGGTAAATGTTCTAATAAAAGCGATGAGTTTAATCAAGTTACCTATTCTTCCTCACTAATTTGTTTGCCTACTGATATAAAACTGTCATGTATGGTAAAAGCTCAACATTTACCTGTCCTGAAACCAGTGTTGCCATGTCTGTGTATTTCCCAAGGGAGCACTATCTGAATATAAAGTAAAATATTTTTGTATATAATGAACAAATAAAAGAGAAATAAGGTAAAAAAAAAAAGGTAAAATGTGCATTTAATTATAGAGACAAGTATCGGGAAAATATGTAAATGTTTGTGCTTAAAGAAATTGGGCTAGGTTATATTTTCATAGTTTGAGCCATGAAATCGTTTTAGGACATGTCAACCCTGGCTGCAACACTTTCCATATCTGTGTTGTCTTCTTGATTTGTGGGTGTTATTAGTAGGCTACTGACCTTGAAACAAACTGTGTTAATTAACATCTGTGAGGTCAAACTAGGAAATGCTGTTGGAAAACTACAAGCTACATTCTATGTTACATGTTTGCCATTGTTCCCGCTCTTTCTCCACTGAACTTTCAGTTAGAATGGCTTTATTAGCTAATTACATTTCCGACAATCCTAAAGGTAGGTGTTTATTTCCAGGCACAGTTATGGCCCAGAGTAACTTGTGTTATTTTCTGAAATAAAGAACTCTGGAATACAATCGATGCCCCTGTTTTAGTGGGACGCTATAATACATAGGGCCAGACCAAAAACATCCAGAGCTAAAGCGAACGCCTGATGATATTTTTTTGGATAGAATTTTGAATTAGGTGATCCTCGTATGTGTTAGGTGATCCTGGTATATAAATGATTTTCATATTTCATGTATAAGAAGCATTTTATATTGAGCCCTGTCCATACAGACCATTTTCTGTTAGTGTTTAAAGATGCAGTCCATGATTTTAGTCACTGGTTTTAAAAGTGGTGTTATTGTTTTCAAGTTTCACGTTTTTTTAGAAAACCTTTTTTAATTGAGCTAAAAAGGGTCCTGTCACACTGTCCATGAGTGGGATAATGTGGCAGTTGAACTGAGATATGGACTCTGTGTATAAAGAAGTATTGTTCTGTGGGTTCACACTGTGCTCATTTCTATATCCAGTGCTAGGTATTGTTGATTTATGTTGGCTTATTGAATTCATACTTTGCACGTGACGTCACAACTACTGGCTGGCAGGCAAGAAAATCATTCTCCTAGCATCGAAAACCTAGTAAGCTAGGTGACGTCGGCAGTTTTACCATACAACATTTTGTTTGATGGTGAAAACGACATGCCGGATAGTAATAATAATACATACATCAGTTAATTCATGCATGAATTCATGATGATTCATGTACCCTTACGGCAAAGTATTACCAGTTTGCTTATTCTAACCAACAACACACACACACACACAAATGTAATCTAATTTGATAGAGAAGTGATTGACGCGCACACACACATACAATTTGTTTGTCTATATGGGCTTAGAACTAATGATCGGGCTATAATAAGACCACATTGGCGATATAATCGCTGACAACCGGGACAATTTCATAATGGTTGGTGTATACCGGGACATTTTAGCGTAGGCAGGGTGTACTAATTCAGATTAAGACTTCATCACAAAACGGAACAGATTAGCAAACGTTAGTGGGAAGCTAGCTAACTAGTAACACCTTTGCTTTGATTATGAAGATATTCCTGTTTTTCAGCTACAACAGCTTTGTTAACCCATTCACTCTTGAAAAAAGTTAGCTAGTATCTGTATTTTTGTAGGCTTTCATTTTTTGTGCAGTGTACAGTAAGGTAACGGATTCTCTATAAATTTAAATATCTCAACTCCAAGTCTAGAGACTTTGCAAGCTTTAAAACAATGAAAACATCAGCAGGTGCTGTGTATGGATTACAAGTTCAGAGTATGTTAATTTTTTCATGATATCTAATTTTAATATTTGGTTGAGTAGTATTGGAAATCCAGGCCGCAATTCCCCTGGCTGGCCACTATTCATCACCATTTTATTGGCTTATCTTGCCCTCCAGGTATACATGGTAATCACGTGACTGCAAAGTATGAATACATGTGTGTGTAGTATGGAATGTTGGCACCATGCCTTGTTCACCTGGAGCTGTTATTCAGGTGTCCTTATTGGCATCAGTGCTGGTTTGATCTATTTGCTAAATTGCATTCAGCCTGTGTCATTAAGTTGCTATTTATGCTCCAGTGGAACAGGGGATGTTGCGGTTCATTGATTATCTGTTGATGATTGTCAAGTTGGGGACTGACGACCGGGAGCTGTGCATGTTTATAGTAAGTTGTGAGAAGAGTGTGGAATAGTAAGTGTTTATTCGTACGATCTATATATATACATGTATGTTATGTTTCCGCGTTGTATGCCGTGATAAGAGCATAGTAGATGTCTTGGATGTGCCTCCTGCTATTATGAGTTGAGATTATGCATACTCTCTGCATCTGCCCATGTGTCTCAGAAAAGCATAGTTGTATTCCATATATATTATCGTTGTGCACTCGCTATGCTTGTTCACCTGCAATTATACTTCTGTTGTGTACTCCCCGGACTGTTCATATATAAACAACCAAACAACTCATCTACCTACCTTGGTCTCCCTCCTTCTACGCCACACCTATACGTAACAGGTCCCAACATTTGTGTACTAGGTCATGTATTTCTGCTCTATATTTGTGCACCATGTCATCAAATCCATACAACTTAAAGTTTTGAACTGAATGGCTAGGTATTACATTGATTCAACTAGGATGTTATGAATGTATAAATATCATATTACTTAATCAGGGAAAAATGGCAGATTTAAAACATTATTGTGATTGCATCATTAATGAAGCCTTGTTAACATCAGTGGCAAAATTCCTCTATGTGCAGTCAACCCATCCTTGTTGGTGCTACCTGTTCACAATCCTGAAACCCTACATGGTATACGCCACCCAGTAGATCACATTAACAATGGCGAAGGTGGCAGGGAACACAGCCCTAGCATAGACATCAATGGTGTCAGCTTGGAGTGGCTTGCAAGAGCAACAGCACTTAGAACAGCAACTACAGCACTTTTTATCTTCTCTCTCCTCGGATGCTGCCAGCCCCTGCCCCCTTCTGGGCTCCACGTCCTCCTCGCCAGGGGTCTCAGAACCTGGGCGCTGCGGACGGCGGCTGGAGACCATCAGGCCCTGGTTCATTCCCGCAACAGACAGAGAGAAGAGCACCATGGCGTGCTTCCCATTTTTCACAATTGACTAGAGAAAAAGAAAGAGATGGCAATAGAGAGCCTGTAAGAAATATTCTTTTGTGAAGTAACTTTACTTCAAATAAATGTTACTCAAAGGAAAACTGTATGTTCAAAAGTCATGTGCTTGCATGTTCTTAATTTATTTGTAAGTGTTGTTTTAACTGTGACATGAATACAGTCGAGCCATACTTATGAACATCGTTGACTCTTCTAAATCAGCCAATTGAAGTCACCAATGATCTTGCATTTGATTAATTTCGCTCCCTTTCCACTTGTTTCCTTGTTTGACCTCACCCCTACCCAGATGACTCCTACACACAAAGCAGTCAACTCTCTGGATCTGATCTTCACTAGATGCTGTCTGATGACTAATCTCATCACCACCCTGCTCTAGTTGTCCGACCACTTTTCGGTCTTCTCTTTCTTGCTCCTCCACCCCTATATTGTCTATTCCCACCCTCCTTCTGTAATGTCCTCGACCCGCAGGACCACGAACCATCACCACCAGTTACCACCGCATCAGGATTCCCAAGACTCTGACTCACGCGAATGCACCCCACCTATGCGCTCGCAATCACCGGAATATTAAACACCTGTGTTCCTCCCTATATAACACCTGCTTAGATAGCCCAGTCTTTGTGAGGTATTGATTGTTCTAAGCGTCATTACTAAGCCTGATTTGCTCTATGCCTGTTTGCTCCTGTGTATGACCTAGCTTTGTTACTGTATTCGTTTTCTGGACCTCCCTCTGTACCTTTGCCTGTGCCTAGTCGTGAATTACCCTGCCTGCCTTTTGACGCCCGATTTAAGCCTTCTGATTCTGTAACTCTATACTGAGATTGCTGTGTACCGGACCTGCTTGTTTATACTACTGAGTAAAGCCTAACATTATTTATTGGAACCTTGGGTCTGAGTTGCATTCATTACACCTTCTCCATCCTGTCTCCTGAATTTGACTCTTCCACTCTACTTTGCTCGCTTTCCAAGTCCTATGATTCTCTCTTTCCCGTCTCCTCCTGCTCCATGGCTAAACTAAACACTGCGAGCTCAAAAAAGTGGGAAACTTTCTATAATGAAAATTTCTAAGCTTCATCCTCCAACCCCAGGAAACGCTTTTCCACCTTCTCCTCTCTTCTTCACCCTCCACCTCCTCCCCCTACATATTTCCTCTCTGGTGATGAATTTGTAAACCAAATTGGAGAATGTTGATGATATCCATCCAGCAATATGGGTCTCCCGGTTGCTGCCTCACCACACTTGCACTGATTTCACCCTGGTCTCACCAGATTACATCCTCCAGCAAGTGCGATCCAGCTGCCCAACAACACACTTACTTAACCTTATTCCCTCCCTTCTGCAGACCATCTCTGGATACCCCCTCCCATTCCTCACTTTACTCAATAAACTCCTCCCTGAACACCGGATGTGTTCCTACGGACTTCAAGATCACAAGAGATGCTCCCCTCCTAAAGAAACCAACACTTAACCCCTCCGATGTCAAAAACGAGAGGCCAGTATCCCTCCTGAATTAGCTTTCCAAGACAATCTTTTGTGCAGTCTCCAACCAACTCTTCAGTTATTTCTCTAGATTCGGGGTTCTTCAACCTTTTCAAAAGTCAAATTCAAGCACTTTTTAAAGGAGAATTCCAGGCGATTTCAAAACGTAGCTCTGTTGTTTGGAAATCTGAAGTGCTGACAGTAGCGAGAATAACTCAAACAATCTGTATTGTTAAAACCATGTTATTCCCCTCTCCAGTTTACAGACCGTTAGGCATATACAGGGCAAGTTTTAAAACGTGCTTTTAGCCTCTAAACATGTTAAAAATGTCATAACTAGTGCATGGCCATGTGCAGTGATTCCTTACAATGAACACAGAGAATCTAACAAATTAACCTGTGTAGATACCTGTGTTTATTTTCCACTGAAGTCCACACTAGTCGATTGTCAAAGTCATACAAACTAATATTCCAAAACGTATTTTTCCACAAAAAAAAGATTTCCTGCGGTTATGTCTATACAATGACAGCAACTGTTCGGCCAGGTAACTGGACACCACTATGGTACTTTGTCAGCTGAGAGTCTACACTGTTGTTTAGTTACCTATGCTCATGTGTGATAACTCTTGAACTCTTGGGTGTCCTCCAAGGCTGTGTTTTAGGACCTCACCTCTTCTCTCTATATGCCACATCCCTTGGCTTTGTTATTATTTTAGATTTTAGGATGGATCAGGCACTCTAAACCTCTACCTCCATTTGCATGTCTGGCCCCTGTGTAAACATGGATTTTGTGGCAAATGAGGAAAAGAGCTAGCACTTATCCTTGGTGTAACACCATGATCGTGGCAATTTTGTCCTATTTACCTCAGAGCTCAATTTTTTGGCCTTTGTCCTGGCCTTCTCCTTCAGCCTGTAGTCCGCATTGTAGTGAGCGAAGGCGTACTCAATGAGTGCTGCAAACACAAACACGTAGCAGATCCAGAAGTAGACATCCAGCGCTTTGATGGCTGATGCTCGAGGTAGAGATGAGCGTGCACTCACCATTAAAGTGGTCATGGTGAGTACAGTTGTGATACCTATGCCAGTGTATATGGAAATTATATACTTTGCATTAATCGCATGATCCACATTATATTTTTCATTTAAATGTAAGGGAATATTTTTTTAAGTGAAATTGAAAAAAATCTAATCTTGTTTAAGAGGGAATACATTCATTTTCTTCTACTGCAAATAATCACGTTTTATTCATTACACATTAGTTTTTGGACTACACACCATAAAGAACCTAAGAATTCAAAAACTAAAACTACTTTGAAGGGTTTCACCTTTTTCTTTATTCCAATATGTTGTCATGTATATCACATAGTTATGAATATATATCTCAATGTAAATGCACTCAATATTCATCCAACAGGGACACATTCATATTGAGTTCTTATGAGGAGAAACAGAGTGAGTCATAATCCCCATTAAAGCTAGCAGCATCATGTGTTATATAGTTAATTTTCACCCTTTATATCTCCCATAGAGGATTTCTATATTAACTTTAAATGAGGTCTTTGTTTTGTGTATGCTTACACCGGCTCTGCATTTTGATGAGTGGTTGAACATCTCTATGTCAAGGTGAGATTTATTAATATCTTGCCTATAATTTCATCCCCTCCCAAATTGTAGAGCAAATTTATGCAAATATGTTGACAAACACCACTTTATCCTACCAAGGCTTACACAATTGACAAAACACAGACCTGGGGTTAAGCCTAACAGAAACACAGACCTGCGCTGAAGTAAATCCACAAATCTCTTATGGACAAAAACAATGGTGGAATAGTGCAAAGAACCAATATCAACTTTTTTCCACTAGGGTTTATGGGGATTATAATGTCTCCACTATTTTTCCCCATTGCTGACATGAATCTGTTTAATTAACACTGTCATGGTCACAGCAAGCTAATGCTCAAATTCTAGGCTGACTATATTTTACTGTAGACTGCGCCACCAACATTATTAAAAAAACAGAATACACTTAACATGATACTAACCCAGGGATACTCGAGCTGGGACAGCTGTTTGGCTGATCCAGAAGGACACCCAGGACATGGCAACCAATAGGATAGAGGGCATGTAGGACTGGATAATGTAGACACCTCGGTTCCGTCTCAGCTGGAATCGAAGGCTGAGGCGTGGGAAACGTCCAGCTTGATGTGAAAACATGAGAAGGATTAGCCTGTCCATCAATTAATCAATAAGTTGCTAATAAAGACTGCATTAATAATTGTCACAAATGTCTAAAGTAATGTGACAAAGTTCTGAAAATAAATCTCACCAGATTTGAAGTTCATCATCTCTGTGATGAATTTGTAGTCAATGATGGTGAACTGGGAAAGCTCTAACTTGTCCAGTCCATGGATGTGTATCTGACTCTCTGACCAGTGGTACACAATATCCTCTGAAGAGTAGCCATCTGTCAACAAACAGGCAACACACCTATCTCAAAGTATGCATATGACAAGTAATCCTATTGTCTTTTTCTTATAAATTGACAATTACAATATATTCTGGCCTACAGTACATGCACTGTAGCTCTATGCACACTGGAAGGGTTTCCTGTCCTCTCCGGATTCTTTTGTACGTTCTACAGTACATGAAGGGTTCTACAATGGTTCTTTGATAGCTCTGAGGTTTCCTGGATAAACTATTAACATTTAAAATATATTTCAAGTAATTATATATTTATTGAGCTGACAAAATTTTTTTAGAAGGTAAACCATTTCCTGATGGAGCTGTGAGAAACGGGGATTAATTTCCTGCTTTGAATATGAACTGTTTAAATGTTTTAGGTTCTACATGTATTTCTGTGCAATATAGTTTATCAATGACATGATTACTAATGTTGGATACTTACTTGAGTTTAAAACATTTACATATTAAAATATTGTTAAGCTATAGTTAGAAATAACCTTCTCTACTTTCACTATATTGGACATTTTAAATGGAGTCTGTCACTATTACACAGTCTGAGAAGTTAAGTCTCCAAGTCAGCATGTTTATAAAGAGTACAGCTCTGAGTTCAATGAAGAAAGTTAAGAGATGAATGCTAATGTTGCGTACTTACTCAAATTCTAAAATATTTGGCTTGTGGAAGCATTGGTATACTATAGCTAGAAATAACCTTCTCATCTAAAAAATCTAAAAATGCAGGGAAAAAGACGATGTCTGGATGGCAACATATGTTGCTCGAAAATGTGTACATATTTTTAGCATTAAAATGACTCCTGTCCCACCTTTTTTGGAATTGGGATTGTACTTAATTATTTTTATAATTTTCGATAGGGGGGTTTGCATCTTTATTTTGCACTGGGGAGGTTGGAGCATGTTGTTACTGATACCCAGAATTAGCTCCCTCCCCCAATAATCCTTTAGTTTAAAATATTTAGGCCAGAACAAAGCCAAGAGAATGTGAAAGGAAAGCTAATTTACTTTGATGATGAGCCTTTCAATGCAGTGTAAACGCTGATTAAATAAAGATGTTTAGGAACCAGAAACTGAAGAAGGACATACAATTGTTTCATAAACATGACAGAAACTGTACAGAAGATGTAGATAGGCTCAGTATCATTATCCTTCAAGCTACAATTTTTTTGATTATGTGTCAAGAGGGTCAAATGTAGGTCCACTTACAGCTTTCTAGGTCCAGCATACATTCCTGCTCATCCATGGGGTACTTCGTAAGATCCATGTCGCATGCCACAGTCGATGTTATCCTGAAAGTAGGAAGTCATTTATTAAACACCCACGTAAACCACAATTAAAATTTAACCTGTAATCAACGTTAATTACAATTTTAACATAGAACCAAGCCTAAGATTAGGCTTTCAGTACCTTCTGGGTCAAGGAGCCTCTTCAACATAATATTCAACCCAATGCCTGCCATCTCTTTCACCCCTTTCATCCTCCTTTCTCTCCTACTTGAGCTACACTCCTACCTCAAACACATTATCTTCACCTTATCTCTCTCTCCCTTTCATGTTATATGATACATTTCTATTTATCAAGATGGCTAGCTGGGGGTGTAATGGTACACCTTATCCACGGTTTGGTATGTATTGTGGTTTAAGGGTCATGGTACATATTGTGGTACAGTGCAAAAAGATATAGAAGAAAAAGTTTGTTTTTAGTTTTGTTGGCAAAAATGGCCGCATATCTGCAGCTATAGAAACACCTATGGCAATTTTGGCCTGATCAGATTCTGCTGATAGGGCTATTTGAATACAGTGAGGAGACAGTTGTTTTTGATTCCACAACTGCCTCTGCAACCAAAAGACTATATGAACATAGTAACATTGTGAAGCCGGCAAGCAAACCAAATTTTGTTTTTATAACAGTATTTTTTTATTTGTCATGTTGTGCCCTGGAAAATATAGATAAATATTAATGTAGCCAGGCCAAGAAATTTGTTTGAAAGGAATATTTAATATAACACATGTTTTATAGTCCTTGCAAAAAACAGTTTTTTGTATTGAGATTTATATTTGGGAAAATTGTGCACTGTCTTTTTAAAATTACAGTTATTTCGGAAGTAAGAGAGTACAGTTAGAGATCAATGTTTTTAGTTGTGTTGAAGTAGTTCAGCTGGCTAGAGCTATAAACATGTCTTATTTATTTTTGTTGTAATTATAACAGTTCATATTTAAAGTTACAATAGAACAAGACTCTGAAGTTGACTGAGTTATTTCAAGGGTGCAAAAGGAGCAAAACAATTGTTTCCCGACACGTAGACAAAATGTTTCACAAAATGTGCACTTTTTTTTTCATGTTATCTTAATTGCTTTCTGTCTGAGATAAATAATAATAACAAGTAAGACAGACATTTAGCAATATTAGAGGGCTGTAGATGAAGCAGAGAATTTTCCCATGATGACTCATCTCCACCACTCGCCATTGTAGTTCTAGATCTCCTCGTTTAAAAGAAAAGCCAACAATGATTACATGTCGATTATGATGTATGCAAACATTCATATATTCATATTAATCTTGTTTTGTGAAGAAGTATTAAAAATACAGTTGTGCCTATAACAGTTACAAAAAGTTTGGATTGACCGTTTTACTGTAAATTGTGTTTGTTATTTTGATTTTAGAATTTTCTCCATTTTCTCTCCTCCCAATTCACCTTTTGCTAAGCCCCGCCCCCCTTCGCTACGTCCGACAACTTCATCTGGGCTCTGCTTTGATATCAACATGGCTTATGCTGTGACAGCTCTTCCTGCTGAAATTTTATCAAACTTTTATAAAACAGCAAATAAAGTGTCCAATATAGGTAGGCAAAAGGGGCTGCAATATGTGTTCAAAGGCTATATTCAAGACATACAGGTGAAATGCAAAGAACAACAAAGCATCCAAATAGAGGCAAAAGCATACCGGTCACAGTAAAAAAAAAAA